>VDFB02392960.1:0-35723 GCA_007258455.2 Sequoia sempervirens | reverse complement strand
TTCCCAGTGATCTCAATGTAAAAACCCCAAATTCAATTCTCGGTGATGATCCTTCTGTCCGCTCTCTCAAGCCCATATAACTTCGCCAGATTTCGTTATTCCAACCAATTTAATTTCTTGACTTTATAAAGCTAAAGTTCTCAACATAATATTTTAGAAAGCCAAATATTATTAATTAATTAAATAAATAAAATGCCTTTTAAGATAAATATAGACAATTTTAATATTTAATTAATTAATCAAATTCTTAATTTGGCATATGAAAATTGGGGACATCACAAGAATTTAAGACAAAAGATAGAAGTTTTATGTTTCTACTTCTGCCAAAATCGCCATGCTTATCTGATGTTTTTGATTAATCTGGGCCTGTATCTGCAAGAAATCTAAAAATATTAACTGTAGTGCCTTTGAATGTTGATTACTAAGAAAATTCGCCCACACACTGAGAAAACTCACTTGCTCTTCAACGTGTTTTAAGAGAAATGGACGCCATCTTGCAATAAATAAAGGAATTTGTACGTTTATGGTGCCAACTGCAAGAAGAAACCCTGATTTCAAAAGAAATCATCTGATTGGATTTCACTTCGCTCAACAGAAACTGACTTGGAGTTTCAAAAATATTAAAATATTAAAATATCCAGTCTCACTTCATCATGCGAATTTACAAATTGGGTCGAAAAGGCACCAATATTAAAATATTGAGTAAAATCGCCTCATTAAAGATGGCATGCTGAAACTGAAAATTTAATATTATTTTATTTAGTTAATTGAAATCTCTCCATCTGGGTTCACTTAGAATATTTCACTGATTCCGAAAAGTCCAAGTTTGACTCTCTAGGCATCCCCTAGCAAAAGTTGAGATTTTTAGCTAACTCCTTATTTTGTAGCCTGTTGAAAATGTCATAGTTGCCTCTATTGAACTCTGATTTCTGGGTGCCCAGTTGATGCTGGAGCTAAGTTGACACATCCACTGCGAAGCCAGCACCACTGAGATGAAATGTCTGCTAGGAGCTGTAAGTGTTAAAAACCACGTCTGGTGCCTCAAAATAAAAGTCGCCTTTTATTAAAATAATATACAGGGTACCAAACAACCATTTCTCTATTTTTCCATTTCGTGCTTCAATCTGCCGCTGCCGATGAATGATGACTCTCGTCGACTGGATGCTAAATCCATCACGTAGCTAGAAGAATTCCGCAAACAATGACTATGAAAGGCATCTGAAAGTTGATTTAAGGCCCTCAAAAGCAAGGGCGCCCCTAGCCTGCAGAGGTACAATTACCATTTTGAGAATGATTTTACAAATTGCAACTTTCACACGAATGTTGTACTTTGACCCTTGACACCGAGAGTTGGATTGCTTCGTTGCGCGCGTCGTTGATCTCATCACGAAGCTAGAAGAACTTGGAAGAGATGTTCCTAGAAGTGACGAAGCGAGAAAACTGCTTCTAAGACCTCCAGTAGAAGGGCGCCTTTTCCAAGGGAGTATGTAAATTCCATACTTAAAGACATTTTCTTGCTTATTTTCATTCTTCAATATTCTCCGATGATTCTTCACTCACGAGCGTTTGACAAACCTTGAGGGCTAACGATTGAATTCACTGAATAGCTAGAAGGATTCCACACAAGTCTCGTAAAGACGACGGCTGCTAAAAACCTCATCTAGCTAGCCAAAAGGATAGGCGCCCCTAGCCTATAGAGGTACAATTTGATATTTCTACTTTTATTTACCCTCCGTTTTACGTGCTCGCTGGAACCAATGCCACGATCACTAACACATCTAACGATCTTGTGAACGGATGCATTGTGGAGCTAGGCTGAATCAAAAGAGATTTCCCACAAAGGGAAACTGCAAATTCATTCATCTGACATGTCTAAGTCAAGGGTACCCCTGGGCTACAGGGGCGTAGAAACTACAAACTTGACTATCTCTGTGATGTGTAAACTCTCTGTACCTTCCGCTTCTGCCTTCGATTGCCGGAGTTCTACAATTCGGATGTACTTGATAGCTTGCTAGAAAGTGGACTGAAAACCGAAGAGATTGAATGTATCTGCAACCAGAAAACACTGTATCTAAGCCTTCAAATTGAAGGGCACCCCTGGGCTACAAGGATGCAGATTTGTTCAAGACTTGATATTTTCCTCCATTTCATGCTCTGCGGACATCATGTTGGCTACTGAGTTGACCACGTAAGAAGCTTTACTGCTGCTGATGTGTGTATGTGACTGTATTTCACCATTTTCACATGTACGGACACTATAAAGTTGATTTGCACGTTGATTGCGCAAGTGTCTCCCACGTTACAAAGTGAAATGTTTCCAGAGAATATTTTTTGCACTTTTCACCATTTGAAAATCCACTCCGTCGTGAAGCATCTTTTTACCATCTCATCATTAGAATGTTTTGCTTTGAGTTTCAAGCTTAGATTTTGTTGGCGTTTCAATTAGCACCTCTGGAGTGCTTATTGGAAACGGTTAGCTATTGCAAGTTCGTAGTCTTTGCTTCTTCAAATTGGGAGGGGAAGATCCCTCTTGTTGCTGATTTTTGCATAAAGGATAGAATAAAGAAAGTAAACTACTATCCTATCTTTTTTACTCAATGGTAGGACACAAGGGTGCATAAACACAATGCGCCGTAGCTAAGATTTTTCTCTGGTTTCAGCAGATCTTAACTACAACTAAACTAGCTTTTAATCTATCCTATCTCCTCAAGATTAATAGAGCATGAGGGCATAGGAGCGGAATGGATGATTCGATCACTTGGTCAAATCAGTATCTCAGGATGCATCCTAAGGCTCTAAACTCTCGGATCCGTACTAAAATCAAATCCACACAAGTAATCCTTACGGTAACTTATATCTCAAGATTCCCAAGGAGGTACCATGACCTTTTTGAGGTGTAGACTGAAAAGTAAATCACAAGAAACAACAAAGGGACGATAATCTTATCTCCTAAATTCCCAAGGAAGCACCAAATCCTTTCTGAGGTGTAGATCGAAAACAAATTATTAAACACAACACACAATGATAAAACCTTGAGACTTTTGAATCAAAGGCATGGTAACTCTCCTGATTTATTATCTCAATACTTCACCAAAGAATACACGTTGGGATAGCAGCTTATCTCAAAGAGATAATCACACATGTTGCAATCAAACCAATGATACATGAACAGAGATTGGACACACCTATCTGAGTAGAGAGAGCACAAGCTGTACTTGGTGCTTAACTACAACAAATATGATCCAAGAACATATACTAAGCGAACAATATGAAGGAAAAATTGCTCAGCGTTTTGCTGCCGTGAAGTAAAGTTAACAAATAATGAGCCCAAGGCTCTTATTTATAGAACTCAAAGGAGTAGGCAACTCTAAAATATCCTTGAGTTAACAATCAGTTATTGCCAATCAGCAAGATTTATTCCTATGTCTAAAAGTAGGTGAGCAATCAGTTAACTGGAAATCTACTTCAGTTAACTGAAACTAAATAAAGAGTCAACTGGAAAACTACTTCAGTTGACTGAAACTAAACTAAAAGTGAACTTTATTACAAAGTGTGCCTCCAAAATAGACATCCACGTTTAGTGGAGATCTGAGATCCACAAATTATGGAAGTCAAATTAGACATCCTCAATTAGTGGGATCTGACATGCATGATCTAAGGGACCTGGAATTAACTTGGAAAGGGGCATCAAGTTAACTCCAGTCATATTTAATGCTCTTTTGAGTTGACTTGGAATGAGGCATCAAATCAACTTTAAGTGCCATAAATGCCATTTGGAGGGTAGGACGTCCCAACTAAATATCTGACATCTCATCATCTTGAGTCAACAACTCCTTTGACCAATTGTTGACTGTCTCTTGGTGATTCAATCTTTTGTCCAACCACGTCATCCAGCCTTGTTAGTATGGAATGTGGAAGGTAATGTGGTAGTAATTGGTGGCGGCTCTGTGTTTAGAGTGACTACCTTTTGCATTTGGCTATCTGTTGAACGGTGATGTTATTTATGACTTCCAAGGCGTCTGTCTTGACTATGGGCTTCACTTGATGCATTTCTGTGTTGAGTGTTTTCAGAAATTCGTGAAGTAGGACCATTTTGGTCTTGATTTCAATTTGAGAGTACTATATTCTAAAAAACTCAATTGTTGATTGTAAACACAAATATGTTTAGACAACTTCTGAAAACCCCTAAAAATAGCCACCCACTGAGAAGTATTTTTCCGAAAAAAATCTAACACATGGGTATCGTTCGTGCTTCAATGCTGAACAAACCCAGTTCATTAGATTTTTTATTCTATGACTTTTTCAAAAAAACCCCTAAAAATAGGGGCAACAAGTTTGTTGTTTCTGGAAAAATTGAAGAGATGGGTTTTGTTGGAAAACTATACTGATCATACCCAATTGGCCATATCTGTGATAGCCTGTTGTTTTTTGTGACATGCAAGAAGTTTAAGACAGAAGAGAGGAAGAAGACAAGAGGAAGATTGGAAGTTATTTTCTGCCTTCTTGTAAAAATGTGCCTCTGGATGCAACCCTTGAGAAATCATCCTTTTGTGCTATTGATCTTCAAAAATAATGAAGAACGGTCAAAACCCTCTGTCAGATCTTGAAAAGACGTCTTGGAGAGCAAATGGTTGTTCTTGAGCTCCAACCTACAAAGACAAACAATGAATAATGGCGTCCAAGCTTGATACATAGCGATCGATGCCTAAATGCATCAAGTATGGGCACCAACTCGTGATTGAAGATTGATTTGGCCTGATCTAGAGTTCTAAAAGTTGATTTCCATTGATTGTGGGTCGTTTTGGCCAAGTTTGCCTCCAAAATCTCTAACTCAAGTCAACAAACTTCTCTTTGACTTTTTAGGCGTTCTTCTTGAGTTTGAACATTTTTTTTATCATTTTTCCATGCTGGAGTGTCTCTCTTCGATCCTTGCTCCCGGTCGTTCAGTTGATCTTAAACTGATGCTGACGGAGTTGCTGAGATGGAACAATGCTGAAGAGATGTGCCTGGGAGTTGTTAAGCCTTAAAACTGAATTTGAGGCTCCAAAATCAAGGGCGCCTTTCTTCAGTAGGGACGCTTTTACAAATGCCTTAGTAAATTTTCAATGACTGTTCTTCAATTTCTCCATTTAGACCCTCTATGCTTCAATTTGATATCTCCGTTGACTGACGAGTCTGACAATCTCGCTTGATGATTCATTAGGTGACCAGCTCAGTCTTGGAAAGGATGACTAGCTTCTCAGCTTCTGAAAGTCAATTTTAGGTCCTCGAAGGCAAGGGCGCCTTTCTTTAGCAGGGGCGCTTTTGGCTTTTTGACCAATGATTTTCATGTTGAAAACTGCCTTAGTTTGGTCCCCGTCATCAAATGATTTCCTTGTCAGATGTCCTCGCCGACGGTTTCGTTGTTGAGATCGATCAGAAAGGAGGTGGTCATCCTGGAGGTCACTCAACAAATTGACTGCATCTGAGTGACCAAAAGAAAGGGTGCCTTTCTCCAGCAGGAGCGCTTTTCTTCGACACTTAGCATGTTTTCCAATGTTCTTCATTCAGTCTCCATCTCTGGCATTTTCTGCTTGATTGCTTCCTCTGATTGTCTGACAGGTCCGATGAACGTGCTGTTGGTTTGATCGAGAGGTTGAGAGGGAGTTGAACAAATGCCTTATACACTACAGCTGCTAATACTTTCATCAGGTATCTCAAAAAGAAGGGCGCCCCTGGCTTTTACATTGAAGCTCACTGATATTTCCTTCAATCTACATGCTCTGACGATCAACCATTATTGTTGTCTGATTTGTCTCGCACGTTTGCTGAATGATTCATTGCAAAGCTGGATTGAAGCCGGATAGAACTCATGAAGACAACATTTCTCAACAAGTGACATCTTCATCATCCTGTTCAAGGGCGCCTTTCTTCAGCAGGGGCACCTTTTTCATGTCAGACTGCCATTTTGGATGGTTCTTGATAACAACCTCTCCATACTCTGTTGACATTTGTCGATGATCATCGAATCAAATGATCTCGCCGAATGTCTCGTTGGAAAGCCAGCAGGAGTATGAAGAAGATGACTGCTTCAAATGAATTTGATGACTGTATTTGACCTCTTAAATCCAAGGGCGCCCTTGGCCAACAGGGGCGCTTTTAGCTTGCAGTTTCATCATTCCTTTGAAAAATCTTCATCTCTTCACATCTCACATTCGTCGTGTAGCTTGACTGATTCGAGTGTTGTCGTAGACGATGCGAAGGCGTGCGTCTTAGCAATCACCTTCACCATGCTGCGTGTATGGGTGTTGGAAAAATGGCTAAGGTATTTGACTGCTCAGCCTCCTCTTGGTAGCAAGGCGTGCATTCTCCAAACTCGGCCATTTTTTAGCAATTTTCACTTTTTGTCCCCTTCCATCGCGGAGCATGCTTCAAAAGCATTTTCGCCGCCAGACACGGGCTTTGAAGGAGCTTAGATTTAAGCCACACAGTGCGCGAAGCCGATACGCCATTAATGAACATGGAGTCTCAAACACTGAAATGAAAATACGATTTTCAAAATTAAAACAAACTTTTTAGTTGTTTCGAACTTGATGACGTGGTAGTGATTTATCCTATCAAATCATTTTCAGCCTTCAATTTAGGGAAAGGTGTTCTATTTTTGGGGTTTCCCTAAAAATAGGGGTATGAAACCCTAATTTTCATATTTTTAGAAATTTGCAAACATCTTCCTTGACACAAACCCACAAAAACCTTATGTTTGGTTTGACCTAAAACAAACTTTTGACAACATTTTACATGATTTAGCTCAATTTAAGCAAAATGTCAAAAAATTATTTTGGGTACAACAGATTTTGACACCTAGTACTGGCCAAATGCCATTGACGACCTCAGAGATCCTAGCTTTTCTCCTAAAAAAGTGAAAACTACCCACCAGGCTTAAACTGACTTTTAACTGAAATTGACTTCACCACTGTGATCGTAATGTGAAATAAGCAATCAAAATTAATTTTAGCCAATTTTGACAAGTTTCAATTTTTTGGGTTTCGCGACATGAAACAGGGGTGTAAAAACCATAATTTTCATTTTTTCTCAAATTTTACCAATATCTTCTCGACACCAAACTGACTCAAAGTCCACACTTGATTTTCCCAAAAACTATGTTTTGACATCATTTTAACAAGGTTTAGACTCTTTTAAGCAAAATGCCTTAATGAAGCAAAAAAAAATTGGTTTGGATACAACAAAAAGGTTGTGAACCACATTCACCAACAAGAACCTGTTCTCCAAATTCCAAAACCAGCCTTGCTGCAAGTTGCTCTCCTGCGATCTTTTATTCTTTCCATTTTTGTAACTCCTTTGAGTCTCCTTGAATTCTCATTCTTTTCCCTTTGCCACTTTATATTTCAATTCTTTTGAGAATGCACTTTTAAAAAGTAACTTAATTAATTTATTTAACTTTTCTAACTTAAGTTACTTTTGCTCACTTAAATAATTAATTTAAGTTGTCTCTTTTAATTTAGCCTTTTTCGACAACATTAAATTAATTATTTAATTACAATGTTGACTTATAAATTGGGGACATTACAAAAGCATTATAAAAAAGGTTGAGGGCTCATTTCTCAATTATGCAAAGAATTATTATTTGTTTGGTTTGAGAGCTCAGGTTCTAGAACAAGAGGATGGAAACCCTCAATTTTAGATATGAGATTTGGACAAAATCCCAAATCTTCTTGAGGGCGGATTCAGATAAGAGTTCACATTTGTGCTTCCAAGATCGATTGTTGGAATTTTGTGGGTCTTCTTCGAAGACGAAATTCCGAATATTAGAGTTTGAAGAATTATAAGAGGTTTGCAAATAAATATCAGTGAGCTGGTTGTGTACTTGCTTGGATTGATAAAATTTGAGTTAAATAATATTTCCAGAGAAGACAGTTGAAATTCAGCGGTTCATTCTGAAAAGCCTGATAGTATTTTTGGAGGCATCGGGAGTTGCTTGTCTGTGTAGTTGCAGCCACCAATCTTCAGGTTGGGTCTTTAAAAGACAAATCGATTTGTCCTTTGTGAATCGATAATGTTTATTGTGCCAATAGAAGTCAGTGTGGTCATAGTATATGGTTAATGGCATGAATAATAGTATGCATCTTCGGAAAATGACAAACAATGCCACGTGGGCAATTGGGCAAAGACAAAGGGGTCAAGACCAGCTTGTGTGCCTGCCGAATTCCTTTAGAGCCTCCGTTTCATCCTAACTCATATGCCAACACCTCTCAAGCTGCTGCATAAGACAACGTGGGAAAAGGACAAACTCGAATGATGCCAAGATAGTCATAAAAGATAAATAACAGAAGATATTGGGTCCTGCTTAGCTGATTGCTCCATATTTGTTGAATGCCACTAAGGACAAATCAAATACATGCCACAAGGGGCCGATGCTGATAGTGATGCCAATAAATTGCCGTTCACTTCAAATCATTGCTGACTATCTTCCTTGAGGGGTCGTGAGATGTTGACTTTGACATCGTGGGAGTAATAAGGAGGCTGTGGTTGGTTGTAGGAGGTCGAAGTCAGCAAAAAAGCCAAGCGTCCATCCTCTTATCTGTCACGTGAGCCTTTCCTGAGTGGCTGAGTGGGTGTTTGGGATTCCCATTGTCTGAAAGGAGGTCATTGGAGACCCTGTTGCTGTGGTGAGGAGGTGGCCTGGCATTATATGTATGTGTTATGGAGCTGTGATTACATATTTGAGCCTGGTGCATCATCTACCAGGTCTGAAACACATCTTTATATGCTGTTTGACCATTGTTACCAGTCAGTTTGGAACTTGTAAACATTTACTTACTGCTGTGCATTCCTGAGTCTGATTTAGTCACTGAGTTGCTGCTATAAGTAAACCAGAATTTCATGTCTGAACTTGGCACTTTGAAATGCTCGGTATGAAGTGTCCTTTCTGAAGTATTGTTTGATATTCAATGAGTGTAATAATATCAGTCAAGAACAGAAATGTTATAGTGAAAGATTGAATTTACAATATGATGTATGGAATGAATGAGAATGAAAACTGAAACAGCATGATTCTTGGAAGTATGTTTTGCATTTATTATGTATCATTGCAAATCATTTGTCCCTTGTAGCAATTCAGTTTAGTGAGTATGTAAAATGTTTGACAAAATGTCCCATGTGTAAAACTGAAAATTAATTGAGCAAATTCGCAGAGCCAAAACTCAGATTGGGGTGGGACACTACATAATATTTATTAAATTATTAATACATCAATATTTATTAAATTATTAAAATTAATTATATTTATATATTTTATTACTATCTTATATATTAACTTTGTTAATATCAAGTGTAAGGCACATAAATATTTTTGTACAATAAAAATACTAAGAAATATGTATATTGATTTTAATATTTCTACTTGTAGACTACATATATATATTTATGATTTTTATATATTTTTGTATGGATAAACCCAACCCCAATTTTTTTTTATCAAATTCGTGAACCAAACCCCTAAACCTGAACTAGTACCTAAATTGGTAACTTAGATTTAGTATGATATTAAATCAGCTTGCATCAATAGGAGCTAAGATGGCTGAAGACGACAAATGCATTATGTTACTTTGCTACTTACCAAATTCATGGGAAAATCTAGGAATGTCTATCAATAGTATTGTCGTGTCACTAAAACTGGAAAATGTTATTGGCATTTTGTAGAGTGAAAAATTTAGGGAAAATTCCATCAATGATAATGCCTAATTGTTAGAGGCAAGTCTACAGAGAAAAAAGATAAGAATAGAGATAAGTCTAGGTATAAGGACAAGTCTAAATCTCCTGGTAAGTCTAAAGTAAATTGTTGGAATTGCGGCAAGAAGGGTCACATAGAGAAAATGCAACTCCAAGAAGGATGATTCTTCTAATAGGTTCTCTAACAATGATGAATATACGAGTCATTCATTTATTTCTACTAATGTCATTGATGGTGATTCTTGGTTGATTGAATCAAGTGCTTTTTGTATGACAACTCTTTGAAGATAGTCGATCGAGGAAAAATAAGAGTTGCCTTCATGGATTGTAGAGTAAGGACACTCTCTATTGCATTTTAATTCTAAGTTTGGCTAGAAACCTTATGTCTATGTATAAAATGGTTGACTTGAGAATACATGTCACATTTGATGGTAAAAGTTGTAGATTGGCAAGAGGTAATTTGGTGCTTGCTAAGGGAGTGTGTCGTGGTACTCTATATAAGTTGGATGCATCAACATTATCCGTGTGCTAATATAACTAAATCTATATGAAAGTTGTAGCATCTCAGATTGAATCAACTAAGTGAAAAAGGTCTAAAAACCTTAGATGTGGTAGACGGTCTTGTTGATTGTTTTGTTATTGTTGACTTTTGTGAGCATTGTGTGTTGAATAAATGGAATAGATTGCAATTTAACTTAGGAAGAACTAGAGTAGAGGATTTGGAGATGGTACATGGCATAGTTGAAAAACTCGCCAATTGCAAAAACTCACCAAGCCTGGAAAATACGACACGGAAAAAACTCGACAAAAAACTCGACAACTTAAAAAATTGCTTAAACTTCATTAAAAGCGCACTTTTTTTGCAAAATTCAATGATAAGATGCATCCAATGAGTCAATAAAATGAGTACATAGAAGAAACAAGTTGAGTCTTGTTATATTTGATTGATTTGAAAGAAAATTAGATACAAAATTGCATCCTCATGTGGAATGCTGAAGAGGCTAATACTGATAGTTTGAAACAAAATGAAAATAGCAAATTGTTTTTGTAAAACTGAAGGTAAATAGTGGAGAGTACCTAGAAAATCAAATGAATTCAATGGGAGTGTTGGCGTTTAAATTCGCACCTCTGGAATGCGAATTTGAAACAGACAGCTATGCACAGATAAACTGCTCTTCAAATTAGGAGGGGAAGCTCCCTCTTGTTGATGGTATGAAAGAAAGTAAATTAAATCTAATTCGCCTATCTTTTTGATTCAGCTAGAGCACAAGCTTTATAAAACACATGACACCACAGCTGAGATTTTCTGATTAAGAATTCCAACTACGACTAACTTACGCTAAAGGCGTTTCTAATTTCTCAAGTAATACGCAAAGCAAGAGAATTAGAAATGAACAAAGTTTGATTCTCTAACAAAAGGCTTAAGTAAACTCTTTCTCAACATACATCTACTTACTTTCAATGCGAGTTGATGCGAGTTGAAATTAAGATCACATAAGCATAACACAATAAACGGAAATCCGAGACATTATATCAAGGCAAAGGAGGCTCATGACTTTATTTCTAAAACTTCTGGAACAAAAGATTACACTAAACACATGCACAGAACAAGAACTTTCATCAGCGTTTTGTTATCACTAGCATGGTTCTCACAAAGTGAACTGACACTGAATAACAACTTGCTGCATTACAAGCTCACAATTTGCTATCACAATAACCGTAAAAAAAATAATGAGCAAAGGCTCTTATTTATAGGCAAGCAGAGAAGTAGGGATCCCTAACATCTCCTTGCTTTTACAACTAGGGCTTGCTCAGCAAGCAAGCTTTATTTCTAAATCTAAAAGAAGATAACATCTAACACCTAAGAAAGTAGGAAAAAGCAGGAAACGCCAACTATTACAATTATCTTCTTTCTCTTCTTCAAAGAATGGATAAAAACTATTCCAAGAATAGAAAGAAAGCAAAAAGAAAGCTTCTAGAAGAAAGCAGCTTTAAATCTCAATCACATCCGCTAAAAAGCAGGAAACTGTATCCCGGTCAAGTGCATCTATACCATCAATAGAAAAGTTGCGCTTTTCTAAGATATCCTCTCCATCTGCAATTGATCTCAGGAAATCTTCAACCTCATTGGCCGCTTTCTCGAACTTTGCTGACATCATGGAAATATAACTTTGTAAAGTCTTATGTTTTCTTTCATCCACTTCAGTGCAATCTGTTAAATTTAGGTGATCAAATAAGTGCACAGAAAATTAATTCAAAATCAGACAAAATAACACAGCCGATACCCTGGGAAAACCCTCCTCTTAAGGGAGAAAAACCCAACAACAATATATCTCTTATATATTGAAACAATAAATGAATCTCCTTTACAATAGAGACCAAGATGAAGGCTTATAACATGCACATCAACCTAATACAATATAAGAGACAGTATGATGAAGATAATCTCAACAACAATGATATTGATCTTCTCTTGAACTCGATCCGCCTGGTATATAATTCGCACCAAGAATGTGTATAGAATTCGCGCCAAAGAATGATATACTGAAGAGTAACGAAATGAACTGAACTGAATTGAATCCAAACAACAATGTTTCAATGAATATATATACACCATGAATGAAGAGACATGTCTTTCCAAAACATGTCGGCCTTGTATCAAAAATCGCGTCTCCTCTATGAGATCGTATTTCTTCAAGGTCGGCCTTCAATGACAAATTGTATCTCTTCATTCATACGTGACTCTTTGTTAAAAATAATTAATGATGTCTCTTCATAACATATGTCGGCTTTAACAAATAAGGATGACTCTTCAAAAATCGTGCCTCTTGAACACTCAATAAATTAAATGGACAAAGGCTACTAATTTAATTTATCATCACAAAGGAGATCGCTGGAAGAATGCTACAGACGCTGCTCAAATAACATCAACACTCCCTCTCAACTAAGGAGTATACTTCCAACTGCACAAGACATATCACCTCAACGTGATGTCCATCACATTGGCTACAACCAGATGTGAAAAGAAGAATATCACCTCAAAATGATATTAGATATCGCCTCAACACGATATCAACCATAATGGATACAACCAATCTATGGTAAAAGATAAATATCACCTCAACGTGATATTGGATATCGCCTCAACACGATATCTACCATAATGGCTACAACCATACTATGGTAAAAGATAAATATCACCTCAACGTGATATTGGATATCGCCTCAACACGATATCTACCATAATGGCTACAACCATACTATGGTAAAAGATAAATATAAAAACAAGGAATTTCACCTCGAACTTCTCTCGCAGAGAAGGACTCAAAGAAAGGCTCACTGATACTGAGACTCTTTCTCAGTTAAGGCTGGATTCTCCACCATACCAAGCTTATCTCGAAAGTATACAAACTTTATCTTGGAGAGAGGCTTGGTGAGAATATCTGTCGTCTGCTCATCAGTGCTGATGTACCTCAACTGTACAGCCTTCCGCAGTACCATATCTCTAATGTAGTGGTACTTGATCTCAACATGCTTCGTTCTGTCATGGAACACAGGATTGACAGAAAGCTTCACGCAACTCTGATTATCACAATGAATGATGGTAGGCTCCATTGATTGTCCAAACAATCCTGCAAGGAGCTTACGAAGCCGCTGCTTCAGGAGGTTGCCACAAAGCTGCAATATATTACGCCTGCGCTGCTCATTAAAGCTCTGAGGATATTTGCTTCATATATGCAGTATACGCCGAGAACCAAAAGGTTTGAAGCTTAACAGCAATTTCTCTTGCAAATGCAGCACAACGCACAATCAGAATCGGAGAAACCATGTAACCAAGAGTGCATACGGAAGTATACCTCAACATATCCAAAGCTGTACCCACCTGATATCTCGGGATATGTTTAGCTGCACGCTCAAGATCTGTCTCGGATCACATAAAAGCTGGCTAGAGGTCACTCCTTTGCGCCATGAAGCACTCGAGGTCTAGTGTTAACGGATACATCGGGGACCAATCAATTTATGCAGCCTGGTGGGATCCGCAATTGAACTAAGAACAGCCTTCAATTTATGTAGATTGGTCTCCATAGGTGTAGACATGCGTTTTGCAATCCATCATGCAAATCTCTTAAGTATATCAATGGTGTACTTTCCTTGACTAAGAATCATCTCATCTGGTTTCTGCTAGACTTCTAAACCAAGGAAGTAATGCATGAGCCCAAGGTCCTTCATCTCAAATTCTAAAGTCAACTCCTTCTTGCACTCGAGAATCAGGTGATCTTCTCCAGTAGGATCAAATCATCAACATATAAAGGCCGATAAATGCACGCCGTTGGGTACTGAGTAGAGATTTGGAATCATGTTCTTCAAGAAGCCCAGGCTAGATGGGTGCAGTCTAGTCCCAGCACCGTGCCAAGCAGGAACTTTGTTTAAGACAAAAGCCCACAGAAGACCTTCTTCCAGCTTACGCACATGTGACTGTACATAGACTTTGAAACCGATGGGTTGCTTTCGATGTAAAGCTTCACTTCCCTCAATTAAGCCATTGAGAAAAGTTGTCATGCGTCCATCGATGAATCTTTATCCTCTCACGGCAGCAATGCTTTGATGATAGTTCCTAAACGAGAGAGAGAGAGTGTAAGCAGAGCAACAGAGCAAATGTTTCTTACGTGATAACTCTCGCAGGGGAAAACCCTCAAACCAAGTCGCCGCCCATGCTTCTCAATGCTCCATCCTGCAGCATGCTTGATTTTGAAGAGCCATTCGAAGGGTACTGGTTGCTCCTTAGTTCTGAACAATGTCCCAAATAATTCTTTGGGTGATTGATACTCCTCGCCATTGCATCGACGATGGTGGATGTTTCTTCCAACACATGAAGGCTCTGAGATCAACAATCATTCCTTCGAAACATAATTAGAAGAAGAACTTATAGGGTGCGCTTACTCCAGATGCACCTCTAGGGCTGCAAAACCTACCTCACTGCATAGTCGCCCTAGCCATAGAGGTCTCTTTGGCCAATGACAATGTGGTGGGCTTGTCGGTGGGTTCCAAGGGTTCAGCAGGATCCAGCATCTTCTTTTGGTTCAACAGTCTCCCTCTGAATCTCAGGAGTATGGTCAACTTCCATATCCTGAGGAGACTCTTCGTTATTGAACTCCATGTGAGTGCCCTTGGATCTCCTAAATGCCATGTCTTCCTCAAAAGTAACATCCCTACTGATCTCGATCAACTTTTGTCCTAGAATGTAAATTCTATAGGCTTTAGATGTCTCGCTGTAGCCCACAAGGATGCCCTTCTTGCCAGAAGGCTCCAACTTAGTTCTCTTCTCCTTCGGAACATGGATATAAACAAGACATCCAAAGATTCTTAAGTGACTAACTTCAGGATTTTTCCCTATGAAGGCTTCTTCTGGAGTTATATTCTCCAAGACGTTGTGAGGACTTCTGTTTTGTACATATACAGCTGTCCTGGAGGCTTCTGCCCATAAGAAAGTCTGCAAATCTTGATCATGAATCATGGCCTTTGTTGCTTCCATGATTGTCCTGTTCTTTCTTTCTGCAACACCATTCTGCTGAGGATTATAGGGAACATAGAACTCCCTCTTAATCCCTGCATCAGTACAAAAGTCTAGAAAACTATCAGAGGTGTATTCTCCACCATTGTCGGATCTAAGGACCTTAATTCTTTTACCAGAAATATTTTCTACTAAGGCTTTGAACCCTTAAATCTAGCTAATACTTCCTCAGACTCTTTAGACCTCAAGAAATAAATCCAAGTCTTCCTAGAGTGATCATCAATAAACAGTACATAATACAAAAATCCGCTCGAAGACGGAACAAACATAGGACCACATAAATCTGAATGGATGAGATCTAAAATACTCTTAGATCTATTTTCACTACTATGAAAGGATGCTTTTACATTCTTACCTAGAGCGCATCCCTTGCAAGTGCCTTCATGCTCCTTGTCGAACTTAGGTAGACCTGTCACCATCTTCTCCATAATAGGCAAGGCACGGAAGTGTAGATGCGCCAATCTTCGATGCCAAAGCTCACATAGAGAAGAAGTATCATGAACCAAAGCTTGTAGAAGACGAGTGCAAACCCTGTAAAGACTTTCATGTCTAACTCCAATAACTTGAGCATCCTTGAAGCTAGAGTTCTCCATCCATACAAGAACTTTGCCTTTTGAAAAGGCAATTTGATATCCTTTATCTTCTAGAGCTGAAATAGAGATAAGGTTGCGCTTGATCCCTGGAACATAAAGAACATTGCTCAACTAAAGTGTGATGCTTGAATCCAAATGGAGAGTAGAGGTCCCAATCCCTTTCACGGTGTAACTAGCATCATCTCCAATGATAACTTCTTCCAAAGAGTCTTTCTTCAACAAGCTTTATAAGTGCTCCTTGAACCCGGTGATGTGACGAGAAGCACCACTGTCAATCAACCATGTGTTGGTGTCGGTGGCAACATTGCTTGACAAGGCTGAGCAAAACAGATATTCATCCTTCTGTGGAGAAACATTCTCTACATCTACAATAGAGGCTTGATGCTTAGGTCTGTCAGGGCAATGTTTGGCAAAATGACCAAACTGGTCACACCTAAAGCATTGAATTTTAGACAAGTCTTGCTTCTTCTTGGAAGGGGGAGCATCATCATTTCCTTTATCACGATTCCTCTTGAAGTGACCCTTCTTTCCACCTTTTCCTTTCTTCTTCGAAGCTTGGGCTGCAAGAACATGGATTTCTTGATTAGAAGAACTTGGACCAACACCTCTAGCCATCAACCTTGATTCCTCTTGGATGCAATCGGCCCTCAAACGATCAAACTTCGGGAGTTTAGACCTCGCACTAATTCCTTGAATATAGGACTCCCAAGATAATGGCAAGCCGTTGAGTGCAAGCATTGTCAAATCTTTATCTTCAACCATATGGCCAATTGTGGAGAGTTGATCCCTCAATTCTGCAATCCTCATGAAGTATGCGATCACGGTCTCTCCTTTCGTCATCTTCACATGATGAAGTTGTTGCTTCAGTGCAAGAGCCCGGCTGGTGTTGTTGATTTCATACATTTCTTCCAAAGTTTTGAACATCTCCCTCGTAGTCTTCAACTTAGAAACAATAGGGACGATGTGGTCTTTAACGGAGTCAACTAGCAACTTCTTTGCTTTGATATCTTTCTTCCTCCATTGCAGCTTCTCTTCTTCCTCTTCAGGTTCAGGAACCTTGGTCTCTGCAAATTCAACCAAATCATTCTCCTCTAATGTAAGCATGATTCGGAATCTCCATGAGGTGTAGTTTGGACCTCCATCGAGTCTATCCTCGATCTTCAATACGTTCACCATCTTGAATGATGTATAGATAGACAAGAACCTTCAACAAAGAATAGAGTAATGCTGTGAAAGCACGAATCTAATCACGATCTTCTTCACACCCGCTCTAATACCATGTTAAATTTAGATGATCAGATAAGTGCACAGAAAATTAATTCAAAATTAGACAAAATAACACAGCCGATACCCTGGGAAAACCCTCCTCTTGAGGGAGAAAAACCCAGCAACAATATATCTCTTATATATTGAAACAATAAATGAATCTCCTTTACAATAGAGGTCAAGATGAAGGCTTATAACATGCGCATCAACCTGATACAATATAAGAGACAGTATGATGAAGATAATCTCAACAACAATGATATTGATCTTCTCTTGAACTCGATCTGCCTGGTATATAATTCGCACCAAGAATGTGTATAGAATTCGAGCCAAAGAATGATATACTGAAGAGTAACAAAATGAACTGAACTGAACTGAATCCAAACAACAATGTTTCAATGAATATATATACACCACGAATGAAGAGACATGTCTTTCCAAAACATGTCAGCCTTGTATCAAAAATCGCGTCTCCTCTATGAGATCGTATTTCTTCAAGGTTGGCCTCCAATGACAAATTGTATCTCTTCATTCATACGCGACTCTTTGTTAAATGTAATTAATTATGTCTCTTCATAACATATGTCGGCTTTAACAAATAAGGATGACTCTTCAAAAATCGTGCCTCTTGAACACTCAATAAATTAAATGGACAAAGGCTACTAATTTAATTTATCATCACAAAGGAGATCGCTGGAAGAATGCTACAGACGCTACTCAAATAACATCAACACAATCATCTTGTTGTACTTGTCCTTGTGCATCTCCCATATCCTTTCACATTCGCCCTTTGAGATAGTCACACTTTCAGGCCAAGGGGGAATGGAAAAGCATTTCTCAATCACATCATGTTTCAAACTGCAGATCAATCGGCCATCCACTGATTGGATCTCCCATGTCACCGGATTGTAATGCTCGACACAAGCAATTATGAATTCGAGACTCTAAACTGATATAGAAATGGATGCTGCTATGAGGAGTCCAGAGTGTCCTAGGTTTCTGATTGTAGTGTTGCCTGCGCTCTCCAAAGCACGTAGATCAAACACCGGCTTGATGTGATGCAAGTCTGTATCAGTTGTTTTGATGAAGTCATGATAGAGAGCTGATTTGGTCTTGAAATTATTGGGAGTGTACTCCATTTAGAAAACCTTGAAGAATGATTGTAAACTCGCCTAGGTTCGGACAAGTTTTGAGCAACTTTCTATTTTTAGACTGCTGATTTTTCTTCCTTCAACATTCAAATTTTTGGAAATTTTTCTAAGATGGGTTTTGCTCAAAATTTCATTGCAAGACAACCCAGATCGTCCGTTTTTTGAAAATTTTGAATTTTGACTAAAAAAGCAGCAAACCCTAATTTCTTCAATTTTTCACCAAAAAAGCTGGCACCTGGGTTTTGTTTATAATACAATTTGGAATGAACACAGTTGATCAGATTTGAAAAACACTGATGGCTGATGGAAAAAGCAGCAAACCCTAGAATCTGAAATTTTCTTGAAAAAAAGCTAAGATTTGGGTTTTCTTCAGAAGACTGTTTCAAGAGGACCTAGATGATCAAAAATTAAAAACTTTGACGATTTCATTGACATGCAAAGAAAAAGCAGCTGCTGCAACTTGATGAATTTCCTCAAAAATTCTTTAGAAGAATTGGATGAAGAAACCCAAATGGCTGAAAATTAAAACCCTTGACCTTCTCCTTCAAAGATTCGATGTTCTGAATGAAAAAGCACGAAAAAGAAAGGTTTTAAGTTGCTGGTCTGAAAATTATTGTTGAAAATCAGCAAGCTTGAGTTCTTGAATTTTGAAATAAAACTCAAAGCTGCTGCTCTACTTCTATCCTTTGGATGCCACCTGCAAAGAAAGATGAAAATCGAATGAAAGAGATGTCTTAAATAGACTTAGAGTTTGAAATAGGTTTGCTTTCTTTTGCTTTAATCTTCAAAACCCTAAAATCAGCTTGTTCAATGAATTTGGACGTTCATCCTTCATCATGCAATTTGAAAATTCGAAAATTTTGACTAAGGCATGGCAAGTTGGGCGCCCTTCTTGGCTAGGGGCACCAACTTCTCTCAGACTTAGCCATTTTTGGAGTTTTTAAACTTTTCTCCATTTTGAACTCGTACTTCGACCCTGATCTCTAGCCTCCAAATTGATCTGATGAGCGAGCTGAATGATTCATCGCATAGCCTAACTAATTCTGAGAAGATTACCGTGGAGGCACTTCTAGCTAAAACCTTCATTTGGCCCTTCAAAATCATCAGTGCACATTTCCTCCAAGGGCACTAAACCTTCACAGTGTTCGCCATTTTTGCATGATTTTCAAGTTCTTCTTTTCCATTTGATCTTTTAAAGAAACCTTGATTCCGGGAGCTACGCTGATCCGATTGATTGACTGTTTGCTTCACTGGATAGCTTGGCTGAAACCGACGAGGTGGTCTTGGACGCTGCATTGGAAAATTTTATCATTTCAAGCCTCAAAACCTTGGGTGCCCACCTTGACCAGACTTAGAATATTTTCTTTTTTTTTATCAACTCCTCTTCTACAGATGATCCTGTCAGTTATGAAGTTCCAGGCATCGGATAGACTAATGGTTGTGCTCGTTGCGAAGCTGAGGAGATTCCAAGAGGGGTCTTCTGGGAGTAACTCTGTCAGAAAGTTGAATTTAAGGCACCAAAAGCTTGGGCGCCCCTGGCAAGCTGGAGCGCCTAACTTCACCAGAGTTGGCCATTTTTGGAGTTTTCTTCTCTACTTTTAATTTTGGTTCTTGTCCAACCCTCTGTTCTACCTGTTGCATCTGGTGACTACCAACTCCGATTGACGTGCTGGAGATCTCATTGGAAAGCCTAATCAATTTTGAAGTCATCTTGGGAGTTTTACAGGCAAAATCATCCATTAGGGCCCTCGAAATCATCAGTGCCTTTCTCTTCCAGGGGTGCCCATTTGCTCTAGACTTGGAAATTTTCATTTGATTTTCATCTTCAAATTTGAACCTTCATTCTATACTTTCAGCTCAATCTGGATTTGTTGGAGATTGACAAGTCAGAAGCTCTGACAAAGACATCCATTGTGAAGCTAACTGAATTTTGAAGAGATTGAGCCCATCTGCAAACCCTAACTGTTGAGTTAGGCCCCTCAAAAATTTGGGTGCCCCTGGGCATCTGGGGCACTGAAAGTTCCCAGACTTACAAACTTTTCTGATATTTTCATGATTTCCATTCTATATTCTATTTGAAACCTCCCTCATTTGATCTTGAATCCCGGACGACTAGATGATCCGATGACTACACTGTCGGACTTGTTGTGAAGCTGGGAGGAAACTGAACAACTTTGCCTGGGAGCTCAAACCCTAATTTCATCATTTGATGCTCTAAAAAGATGGGCGACTATCTCCTCTTGGGGCGCCCATGTCAAGCAGACTTAGCAAAATTCTTGCAGATTTCTCCTTCCCTCTTCATTCATCGTGCATGTTCATCAACTCACCTTTTGTTTAGTGCTTGAGTGTTGAATTTGATGCCTGGCAGCTGATTGACCTCCATTGATGACTTTGGAGCTCCTGAAATGCTTCTGAAAAAGCAGAATAGACCCACTATGGCAAAACTGATCTTTTTGAGATTCCGACTGCACCAGCCTGACATGGAAGTATTTTGAGCCAATCAAAATCATTTTGGACCTTAGCGGACAAACTTTCTATTTTTAAAAAATTTTGCTAGTATCCATTTTGAAAGAAACCCAAAAAAGTTCCTATTTTTAGAAAATTTTAAAAAAAGTCACTATTTTTAGAAAATTTCTAAAAAAAGTCACTATTTTTAGAAATTTCTAAAAATAGTAGTTTTCCTAAAAAGTAGGGATGAAAAACTGAGATTTGGGTTTTGTGGACTTGGTCACTCTGAGCAGACCCAGATCGTAAGGTTTTGGAAATTTCACATTTTAACCCCTCATGCAAGACATGCAAACCCCAATTTTGACCTTTTTGACAAATTTAACAAGACTTTTACTCATTTCTTCAAAATATCTAAGTGTGGCAAAACTTTTAATTTGGGGTACAATAGGGAGTTTGAGGGCAATGCCCCTAATGGGGTCGAGGGGCAACACCCCTAGCGGGGATCTGGGGGAAACGCCCCTTGCAGGGGTTTTGGGGCAGCGCCCCCAATGGGGTTGAGGGGCAACGCCCCTCACAGGGTCCTGGGGCAGCTTGCGATACAGGGCGGGGTTGAGGGGCGGAGCCCCCGCTACCAAGCCCAAATTAAGACCTCCAAAACCACACAAACCTTCATGGTGTGCATCATTTTGCATTAACAATAAAACCCAAATTAAGACCATCAAAGCCACACAAACCTTCATGGAACACATCATTTGAGTGTTTTTTCTAAAGCAGAGCACACAAATGAATGAAAAAAATAACTCAAAATGCCTTTTTAGCCGACTGCCTGGGCATTTTCCAGATCGCACGAGTACTTTCTAGAAAAACTTGTCAAAAGTACAGCAAGTTTTTCCTTGCCAAAAGTACAGCAAGTTTTTCCAGAAAGTACGGCAGTTTTTTCGACGTACAATTGCCTGGAAAACTCGCCAGCCAAAAAAACTAGCGAGTTTTTGTTAACTCACCGAGTTTTTTGCGAGTGTTGCAACTATGATACACGGTGATGTGTTTGGTCTTCTAGATATCTAGTCCATTGGTAAGTCTCTATACTATGTATTATTCATTGATGATTACTATAGGTACTCTTGGGTGTATTTTCTTAGAAATGTTTTGAAGTGTTTCTCAAGTGAAGAAAGTTGGACTCTTGTTGAGAATCAAACCAATAAGAAAAGAAAGGTACTAAAGGAAAACAATGGTAGTGAATCCTTATCTAAAGAATTTGGCATATTCTATAAGCATACTTGAAATGTGAAGTGAATGACAACTCCATACACATGTTAGTGTAATATTTTATTCACCTTGGATATGTTTTATCTTAAGTGTGATTGTACTATTTTATTAAGTTTACTTAGATAATTTCCTTTTACTTAAGTAGGATAGGATAATAAGTCACATTCTCCTTTTTTGAGATTCTACTCTTTTCCTTATCCTTCCAAATTTGGAAAGTTAGTTAAAGAAATCCCTTAGTTTTTTGGTCTTTTGCATCTTCTTCATCCTCATAGATTTGGAATCCTAGAGGCTATATATTATAACTCTTTTGTAATGTCCCCTTCTCAAGCCTAACATTTCCAGTGACCGTTAGCCTTTCGTTGGGAACCCGAAGGCTAGTCGGAAGTTAAAATTAGGGTTTCCTAATTTTGAGGAGGTCATTGCTCAGAGATGGTGGAGTAAATGGCGGATTCCTTCTGGGTTTTCAGAGGGCTTCGCAGTGGTATGATCATCTCGGCATTCAGAGCACTTCTTGGAATTTACTATTTTTAGTAAATTCTATTTTTGGCAACTTTCCAGATGAGCTCAGGTTGGTTGACTTCCGGCTTCAGAATGATCAGTTGACTTCGTCAGTATTGGCTTCAGGGCACTGTCGGAGAAATAAGTTAAGTCATTTAAATTAAAAATTCACGTTTTAATTATTATAATTTAACGTTGACCCTTGGCTTAGAATTAATGACTTAATGTTGTTTTAAAAGTGGGCCCTTGAGGGTGGCGCCCTCATGAAGAGATGATTTAATTATTCCCTAAGTCAAAGCAAGGGTATGAGGGGCGCATATTTCAAGAATGATATTTAATTAAAATGTCAAACTAAAGCCTTGAAGGAAAAAGTACGCCCATCCTTGAGGGGATTGGGTTTTGACCTAAAAGCTCATTTTAGGGTTTTGTGAAGTCAATGGAGGAATTATAAAAGGGAGTCTTGGTGCATCATTTCTTCATCTTTGGACGACTATACTGTTATGCTGCCGAATTGGCTCTGGGACTGCTTCGAGGAATGAAGGCCTCCTAGCTTGGGCATCGCTTCGTGTTTGAAAGACAACATCTAGTGGTGATTCTGTATCTGTGAGTTGCATTTAGCTCGTGCATTGTGTTTAGTTTTGCATAGTTAAATCTGTTTTGGCATTTTAGTGTTGCAGCCTTTTAGCTTCATTTTATACAGCAGATTGCATGTTTTATTCATATCTTGTAAAAGACAAAAAATATTCTTCTGGGTATCTTCTCATTCTCTGTATTTGGCAAGGGCGAATAGATTCTCCAGTTTCTAGATTTTTTAGTGCTTGCATTATTTTTAAAAAGAAAATCGCCTTTTTCAGCAAGGCCGTACCATTTAGCATTCTTGGGATTTGTGCATTTTTCATTGGTTGCATTTTGGAGTCTGGGTTAAGTTCTAGTGTGAGCGCCATCATCATATTAGTCTTATGCATTTTAGTTTGAGCAATTTGGGTGAGTTATAAGGGAGATATGAGCAATTGAATCAATTCATAGGCTGCTGGTTTTTATTACAAAAGTGCAGATTTGAGAACAACAGAAAAACAGAAATGTTAATTACAATCTTGTAATGATTTGATGTGGTTTCTTAAATTCAGCCAAGAGAGATTTTATTGTATTGTAATGATTCATATTTCCAGCTCTAACATCTTGACAGGCGTATGATATTAAATTGTAAACTGACCAGTAGTACTGGCAGTCATTCTTCAGCTTGTTGATTTGAATTTGTAATGCTCAATTTCATTTGAAGTTTGTAATAGATAGATCTCCGCCCTATGGTCGCTACTTACCCATACTGGGTCAGCAAGCACATTCTGGGTGTTGAGTGTTTTAACTCTCAATAGTTTCTTTCAAGCATTGCTTTTAGTTTTCACTCCGTCATATGGTCGCCCCTCACTCCGCCTTGGATTGGGTAGCACATACTTGACGTTGAGTTCCTTTCTGTATCTAGAATAGAAGATCCTCTGACCAATGCTCGCCATCATCGGCGCCATTCTGGTTAAGAGTTGCTTTCTTGCACGTTTTGGTTTTCTCCGCTAACCTTAACGGGTGCACTGCTTGTAATCTATTAATTGAAAAAAAAAAATGAAAAATTTGGCTCGGAATATTTCATCTTTCCTTCCATATATTGATCATCAAAGTAGCCATTATGAGCTTTTCCACTTCTCTCAAGAAACTAATTTTGTTGTGCTATTTTGATTTCAATTAATGATTTGTATTTAATAGTTTAATTATCTCTATCACTGCACTAGTTCTAAGTTAATATTTGTTTTGCAAATCCTAATATAGTATTAGAGCTTTTGTGCTAGGGTAATTTTTTTAATTTTTAATTTTTTGATATTTAGAGGTGTTTTTTATCTTGCATATAACTTTTCCTCATGCTCAATATGCTCTTCTCTTGCATCCTTGTATTATTGAAGAATTAGAACAATTTAATGGGAAAAATCTAACCTATTAGGTTTATACCTTCTTCTTTTTTAAATCCATGCGACAAAAACTTTTCGATAATCATGACAACATTTATGGTTGTTTCCAAAAGGCTTGAGAAAGTCAAGATTGGCTTTCATTTTATCAAAATTGGAGATTGGGAAACATGTTTGCAAATAGGAGTTTGTTCTCAGATTCAAGGGATCAACTAATTTTTGGGGCATTTTCAAGCCAAACGGACCTTGTCATTGCGTTTAGAAGGCCCAAAAACCCCATTTCCATGTAAGATTTGTTATTTTTTGAGTTCATGTTCTAGAGGAGGTTGAAATGGCACTATGCATCCATGTAACTATATCATCATACTTTATGTACTTGTGTGCAAAGTTTTTTTGCTGTTGTGCGGTGCTAACATCATCACTTTCAAAAGGGACCCATCTCCATTTATTGTTTTAATTTTGAACCCCAATTTTGGAAGACCATAACTTGGTTGTTTTGACTTAAAATTAGGTGCTCTCTTTTTATTTGGAATACAATTTTGAGCTCTTCTCAATGGTGTTAGTGGTTTTTTTATTTGACGCTCTTGTTTTCTAGAATTTCAGTTTTTTCAAAGATTTTGCTACTCACTCATGGCTTTTGGAACTTCAAACACTAATATCTTTCACAAACGAGCTCTTTTTTTTGGTGCTATTTTTTAAAAGTTGGTATTCCGAACTTTACATAATTGTGTAAGTATTGAGTTCCAATTTTGTAAACACATAATAATTTCACTATTTTGACCACTTTTGGCCCTATAATACTTGATTAATCTAGAATCTTGCATTATAATCACACTAACATAAAGTGTCAAACATTGCACTTGCTAAGGGGGTGATATCAACAACTAAGAGTGTTGAAATTGAACAATTTGAGGGAGTTGTTATGCTCACGCATTGAACTTATAAAGTGTCAATGTACTAGTCTTGGGGAGGCTTATAAAAAAGCTTTTTGTAATCATGAACTATGATAAATTTCCATTTTGAGAGGATTTTAATTATGGATTTTGGTATTAAATTCCATCCTATTTTTATCCTATATTCAAAGAACTATTTGTCTTAGAAACAGGGGTAGGGAATGACTGCATTATCCAAGATCTATTGCCCTATCTCTTTGGACATTTTCTTGAGCCAAGCAACTATGAAAAGCATGCATAGTTTAACAACAATGACATGGTCTACAGACTAATATGTCTCATTGTTCCTGAGGATATTCTGCATCGGCTTGAATACACTAAATGTCTTGACACTACTTGGACCTTCATCCAACAACTATATGCAAACCTTGATTCTTCATCTAAGAGTGATGCTTCCTTTGAGAGTCTATCACATATGGAGGATACTACTTCTGATTCTCCTCCTCTTGATACCCCATCTATAGTCGAGGACATCTCTCATATACCTGCTGCTACTTCAAAGTTTAGAGTTGCTTCTTTGAGAGTTTCTAGCGATTCCTTGTAGCAAGATGGTCTTCTAGATTTGCCTCATTAGGACACATTCCTACTAGGCATCTCTTCCTTGTTTGTAAAGTCCCACATTTCAAATCTAGCTGACATCCTTGAGGACATAGCTTTCCTCTTGCAAGACATTCATCCATTACCTATTGCTTCATCAAATATTAGAGATGCTTCTTTGAAGGCTTCCAATGATTCTCTGCAGTAGGATTCTTCATTTCTACATGATCCACTTCATTGATAGGTATACTTACCAAACATTTCATATCTATTTGTGTACTCTCACCTTTCAAATGTTGATGATAATAATAAGGATATTTATCTTCTTTTTTTATGACAACTCACATCGAGTTGCATCATCTCCCTTTCTTGATCCTCTTGTACTCTTTTTGCTGCATCATGCTACTCACTTGACACATCTTGATTCACATTGGTCGAAGTCTCACACTTTAGTGGTCACTATTCTCGAATCTTGTAGGGCATAGTCACAATGTAGCATTAGCATCAAGAAACATGAGCAACTTCCAAATCCATACATCCTAATTCTTTTTTACATTCCACTTGAGTGGAAAATAAGAAGTTTGATAGATCAATATTTTTATCTTTTGAAAGGAAGGTTCATTATTTGTTGCAAAGGAAGCTACTACAACATTTTTCATGCAACATTTTTTATTGCTCTTCTATCTCTTCTTTGTGGAGGCACAAATCAACCTTATTTTGCAGGGATTTTAGGAAACTCACTTTTGGGGGAGCTATCTTTGTTAGCAGTATATCTTTACTTTGTTGTAGTCGGCCGTAGTCGGCCTTGGTCATAGTCGGCCAATTGCTAATAAAACAATAGTTAGTGAGAATAATACATGTCATGTACTTTCGGGTAA
The DNA here is from genome assembly GCA_007258455.2 of Sequoia sempervirens. NCBI lineage: Eukaryota > Viridiplantae > Streptophyta > Pinopsida > Cupressales > Cupressaceae > Sequoia > Sequoia sempervirens. The sequence continues at coordinate 8,880 of VDFB02392960.1, read as the reverse complement.
TCAAGTCCCGATTAATGTTAATATTAATGTTGTTACGAAACGTCGTGTCGGTTGGTAATCTAACCACCGCTGAACATTATATGTAGTCTGTTGGGAGAGTCGGGAGAGAGTTATGTGCCTATGGATATATTGTTAAGCACTGCTGATACTCTTTGATTGTACATGATATTTCTGATAATGAATAAAGTTTTTGGTGTTCAAACATGATATCTTTCTGGTTACTGTTTATTCTATGTTCTGCACATGACTAGTTTGCCAGTAGTACGTAAGATCTAAATTACATTTCGTAGGCAAACATTTGGCGCCGTTGCCTGAACGGACTAGGGCATCACCTGCCATGGCAGCGTAATGGGTCAACCAGCGGAAGAACCTGTAAATGCTAATGAGGAACGGGAAGACTCCTTGACATAAGATCTGGTAAATTTGTGGAAAATATCGTTACGTGACCACGTGCGTAGGGAATCCCACATTCGGGAGATCCCAGAGGAAGTCATCTGGGATCGGTTGGAAGTAAACGACGAGGTGAACCACCTCTTGAATCGCATGCCCAGGTTACTAGCCCGCCATTTCATCATCCTGCAAGATTTGCGCGAAGAAGAGGATTGCGAGCGTCGAAGGCAGCAAATCATACAATGTTGCGAAGACAGAACCAAACGTGAAGAGGAAGAACGTGATACTAGCCAGCACCGTACCTCCGGCAACCAGCAATGATTGCTTGAACAACTAATAAATGCCCGTACGACCGAACAAAGACAAGCATCGAGTACCTGAAGGGCACGAGACTTCGGAAGAGCAAGTTTGGCGATCACTCAGTGTCATGTCCCCGAAATTGTGGCAGTGGGATATAAAGCATCAGAAACAAGATAAATAAAATACATATTAAAGCATTAATTATCAAAGATAATATTATAATTATAAATACTAAAATATTAAAATCATTACATTATATTAACGTGAAATACATAACACAATAAAAGATTGCAACACATTGAAATAGAATAACAATATATATTGAAACACAAAGAATCAATAATCAAATTAAATAAATAAATTAATATATATATATATATAAATATAAATTGCAATTTAAATACTATTATAAATAATATTATACCAATCATCAAATATAGAAATTGGCATTATTTACAATTACTTGATTATTCAAATTCATAAAGTAATTATACCCAAAGCTATAAAATAATGATTATTATATCTGATTATTATAATCATTATTATAATAATACAAAGTATATAAAATAACATAATACATATATGTTCAAGAGAGTAAATCAACAACTATGACATGAAGGCAGTAAGGAGTAGTTAAAATAATAAAGAGTGCAGTGATGTCCCTTAAAGAATAAAGAATAATGCTTATTGGATGCAACGATATTAGGAAGTAAAAGTAATCTCCAAAGGTGGTGTTCATAAAGGCACCGGTTAGTTTTAAAAAGGGCAGCGATCAGTCAAGAGATACGTCTCTTTGGATACAAATATATAAAGGAGGACAATTACCAAAAGAGGAAGGCATCGAATAGAATGAAGGGAAATGAAGAGGAGACGCGCGACTTTGCAGAAGGTTGAGACTAGTGTTGGGCTTTGCAAAGTGACGTGGAGGGAAGATGAAGGCAAATGATGGCCAACGATGACTTCAAACTGGGACGTCATATCACGTGCAGCCTCGACACAACTCTAGCTTTATTGATCGTCTCTCTTCCTTGAGGATTTCCAGCGTAGCATGAACATAAGCCAGTCGTGTGGAGTTCTGGATGCAAAACCACCTAGTTTGGAGTGAGTGAATGTTAATGGGGAAGTTGTGGATTACTGCATAAGGCGTATGGTTATTTTGGGCGCCTATAGACCTATCAGGTGTGGTTATTTCTGAGACTATGACTGCAATTGCATCCTATGTGACCTGTACGCTTGAATGGAGAAGGCAGAACTCTAGTGTTGGAAGGCATCAGGAAAAGACATCAGAAAATGTAGCATAAGAATGTAAGGTAGGTAACTAAGGAAGAAGGGAGATATCAATGAGGAATCAATGAACTGCCAGCTAGACATCTGATAAGGCAGTGAACAGTAAGTATAGAAATATACACATTCGTAGGTATATATTCATATATCTTAGTTATATATATATATATATATATATATATATATAAAAGTATTGATTAGAATACAATGGTATATATATTTAATGGAATACATATACATATCTAAATAGAATACATACACATATCTACATCCATATCCATATAGAGGTTTTGTCACATATTTTATGAATGGAGGTCAATTAGAAATAATGACACATACGTATTTATACAAACTCCATATATTTGCGATAGTGCAATACTGATGCTTGTTGAGCCTTATAGGTAATGAGGGCTCTTTTCATTTACTATGATGATAAATGGTTTGATAGAATTCAATCTATGGGATCTTAACAGAGGTCTAATATTTGCCTTAATGTACTTATGGGACATTTAATGGAAGAATCATTCCTAAGAGTGATTGGAGGGAAAATGAAATCCTTTGGCAAGAGTGAAATGCTTATATCATCTTTGATCTTATTAGATATTACTAGGATTTTATCGATCTCTAACACTTCTAATGTGTCCTTGAGGAATATTTTGAATGCAAGATTCAGGTTTAAGTGCATCCGCTAGAATAGGATCATTACACTCAGGCTGCAAGAACAAGAAAACCGGCGAAGACGACTAAAGAAAGTCGGTAAGGAATTGGATGAGGACTTAATTGAAATAAATTAGAGCATAAAAAGAACATATGAAAATCTAACAAGAATAGGCACATCCATTGAACGAGCGCACCACAATTTGACAGAAGGAAGGGACGAAGACCCCTTCAACACTCCACACGTAGGAAGATATAACCCCTATGAAAATGAAGATGATTTGAATAGAAGCATCAGACAATTTCGAGAGTTGTCCCTTTCGGACGACGACGAACAGCTAAGGAGTGGAAGACCAGAGCTTAAGACCCCAAGGCAGAGAGAGCATCGGAGGGAACCCGAGGAGATCCAGGGTGTTGAGGACGCTGACGGAGGACGTGGGAGCGACTCGTACGTGGCCAAGAGTGCAAGTGACGCACAAGGACGTAGCGAGGAAACCACTAGTCTAATCGGGTCCAACACACAAGGAGGTCAACCGGGAAAGATGGCTCATCCGGAACGGCAAAAGTTGCCGAAATTCATGGGGAATGGCTCTGAGGATCCCGTATGGCATTGCAAGACGTGTGAGACAATCTGGATAGCCAGCGGGCAGGATGATCCTGACCAGTGACTGAAGGAATTTCGAGCGACAATCAAAGACAGTGCCATTGATTGGTACTCGGAATTGGACCAAGCACAGAGAGCTACATGGAGGGTATTAAAGCAAGCTTTCCAGGAAGAGTTCAAACTTCTACGGGACGATAGTGAGATTGTCACAGAAATATATCATACTAAATAAGGAAAGCACGAGAATGTGCGGACCTACAACAGGAAGTTGAAAGACTTGACAGGAAAGCTTGAGGCATAGCCGGCAGATGGCTTAAAGAAAAGATGGTTCATTGAAGGATTGATTCCCTCGCTTCGGCGAAAAATGAAAGTAGTACCACCATCCTCGTACACTGAAGCATACAATCGGGCGATGGACATTGAAAGTGAGAACAGGACATCCTCTAAGGGGAAGAAGAGGGATGACGAAGAGAGTGCAGAGGAAAGTGAAGATGAATTGGCAACTGTACAAGCTCTTCGGCGGGATATGATGCGGATGATGAAAGAACTGAAAGCCGATAGGGAAGGATCCAAAGAAGCAAATGAATTATGGTGTACCGACTGCAAGATGGAAGGTCATACAAAGGCGAATTGCCCGAAAAAATTGTTCTGTGACATCTACCAAGTTATGGGACACTCCGTCAAGGAGTGCCCATACAACTTAAAAACCAGAAGTTCGCAAGTATTCTTCACCCAAGGCGAACAGTCAACTCCTCCGACCACACCACCAAAACCACAGAGCAACAATGCATCCTGTGGAGGCTACCGTAACAATCGGAGAAATACGCCCAAAAGCAAAATTCAGTACAATAGCAAGGGACGGCCCATGATCCAATGCCGAAACTGTAATGAATGGGGTCACTTCGCAAGGGATTGCCCAAGCGGCCAAGGCACCGGGGGAAAGCTATGCAAGTGGTGTGGACCGGGTGATCATGAAGACACCGACTGTTCGAAGCAAAAAGGTAGTATCAATATACTGGAGATAGCCGACGAAGAAGTCTTGGCAATTACAAGGGCGCAGTCAAAAAAGGCAAATTATCCAGACCCTCGTACAGAGAAAGAACGATTTCGGGAAGCCAAGACAAAAGTAGAAGAGGCAATGGTAAATGAACGCAGGAATTCTAAAGCTACCAGTACGTTGCTACAGTCGAAGTCGGAGAAGAATATCATACGGAAGGTGCTTCACACAACCGTACCCATTAAGGTAACTGATCTCTTGCAAACGATGCCTTATCTCAAAGTAGTGCTTACAAATGTTATTAAAGAAAAGCTTCAGAAGGGTCCACCAGAACGAACGCTAGAACTCGCAGAAAGCATCGGAAGGAAACCAGCCATCGTCAAGATGGAAATCTTGGGAATGAAATTATCTAACACTATCGTCGATGGAGGTTTGGGAGTAAACGTACTACCAGAAGAAACCTGGAAGTGTTTGGGTAAGCCGACTCTTTGGCCCCCGACATTCCACCTCGCGGGAGCAGATCAACATGGCATCAGACCGCTGGGTACACTAATGGAGCAGAAGGTCTTGATCGGCACACAGCTGTTTTTGCTAAATTTTGTAGTCATCCCACTGGAGAAAAAGGTGTCGATGCACTCTTGGGACGGGGATGGTTGATAGCTGCCAAGGCAACCCACAACTGGAAGAGGAATACACTCTCAATAGAAAATCGGGGGAGGAAATACACCATTGATCTGAAGAACCAGGCGGTCAGTGAAGATCTAGCATCTTCAGCATCTGAATCCGGAGGAGAATCGGATGATGATGAAAGGAAGCTAATGGAACAAGATGAAGAAGGGGTATTGGAGATTGGGAGTTGCTCGGAGGATGAAACCAGTTCACTGAACGGACTGTTTCACTGGCAGATGGAGGATTATGAAGTCTTCCACCCTAATTGCAACATGTTGCAAGTCAAGGAGGGGGAAGCAGAAGAAGACAAAGGCTCGACCAGTGAAACATTTCCTCCTGAGTACAGAGAATATAGGGAAGGTATGGCAGAATTGGATGTGACGCCAGCACACAAGTTTGAACAGAACAAAATTATCAAGTACGAGGAGCCAACGCTGAAAAAGGTAAACATTGGGGAATCAGACAAACCTAAGGAGATCCTTGTGGGTGATGATTGGGACCCTGTCCTGAAAGAGGTAGCGTTCAGAATCTTCATGGAATATAAAGATGCTTTCGCTTGGACGTACAAAGATTTAAAAGGCGTACCACCGGAGTTATGCGTGCACAGGATCCCTCGTACCGGGAGCCCAGCCCGTACGAAAGCGACCATACAGAATGAACAAAAACTATGCTGCTAAAGTACAGGAGGAGATTGAGAAGATGTTGGAGGCCGGCATCATTTTCAAGGTGGAGGTCAGTGAGTGGGTATCACCAATCATCATATCCTTGAAGAAAGAGGAGCAAATTAGAATCTGTGTTGACTTTCGTAGTCTTAATGCAGTGACTATCAAGGATCCATTTCCTATTCCCTTCACCGACTCAATTCTGGAAGTCGTCGCCGGGCATGAAATGTACTCCTTTCTAGATGGCTTCTCAGGTTACAATCAAATCAGTATCGCGGAGGATGACAAATTAAAGACTACGTTTGTGGTTGAGGATGGGGTGTACGCATACAACCGAATGCCGTTTGGATTATGCAATGCACCAGCTACATTCTAGAGGATAATACTCCACATTTTTGATAAAATGTCGGTAGGTAATTTCAAAGCTTTCCTCGATGACTGGTCAATTTATAGTGATAAGGAAAAACATTTGAAAGCCTTAGGCGAGTGCATGGAACGGTGTAGAGCAACCCGCCTTGCCTTGAATCCGAAGAAATGTAGATTTATGGTGCCACAAGGGAAGCTGCTCGGACACATTGTGTGCAAAGCTGGGTTGAAAACTGATCCCGACAAGGTGCGAGTCATCGTACAGATGGAGGCTCCGGAGAACATCACCGGTGTGAAGTCCTTCCTCGGGCATGTGGGATACTATCGGAGATTTATTAAAAAATTTGCCCAAGTGTTGTACCCTCTCGACCTACTGACGAGGAAAGGCCACCATTTATATGGGCTGAAGAACAGGAGAAGGCATTCCAGGAACTGAAGGATTGATTGATCAGCTCACCCATATTGATGTATCCGGACTGGGGTAAGGAGTTCCACGTACATGTAGATGCCTCTAATTTTTCCATCGGAGCAACCCTAGCACAAGTGGGAGCACACGGGTTGGACCACCCGGTATTCTTTGCCAGTCGGCTACTTTCAAAAGCAGAAAGGAATTACAGTACGACCGAGCGTGAGGCACTAGGAATGGTTTATTCCGTACAAAAGTTTAGGCACTAGCCACGCCGTTCACTTTCTATGTGGATCACCAAGCCTTGATGTACCTGGTGAACAAGCCGATTATCCAAGGACGGGTGAGCAGATGGTTACTTTTGTTGCAAGAATTTACGTTCACCATCATCGTACGACCAGGAAAGAGCCATGTTATTGCCGATCAATTATCTAGAATCCGGTCGAGCGAACCTGCTGAGGGAGGGGTGAATGAAGACTTTCCGGATGCACTTATTCCAGATTGCAATATTGCCCTCATGGTACAAGAAGATTGGAGAATATCTGTCCACATCCATGTTACTGAAAGAAATGCCACCAGCCGAAAGAAGGAAGCTTGTCCTAAAAAGTAAGACATTCCAGTTGATCAATGGTTTACTCTACAAGATGGGACCTGACCAGATCCTTCGGAGATGTGTTATAGAGGAAGAGATACCTGGCGTACTAAAGGAGGCACATGAAGGACTAGCTAGCGGACATATGGGACCCGATGCTACAGCAAGGAAAATTCTCTTGGCAGGCCTATGGTGGCCGACGATGCACACTGATGCTAAGGAGTGGGTGTTAGGCTGTGATACTTGCCAGAGGGTCGGGAAACCATTGAAGCGGGACTTCATGCCACTACATCCCTCACAGCCACAGGAATTGTTCAAACATTGGGGATTGGATTTCATTGGACCATTAAAGGTGAGTCACTTGCATCGATGTCGATATATTGTGGTCACTACTGAATATTTGACGAAGTGGGCTGAAGCTCGAGCATTGCCAGACAATACAGCGTAGAGTACGGCAAGATTTATCTATGAACAAATAGTGACACGGTACGACATCTCCATTCGGATCACGAGTGATCGTGGAGGGCATTTCGTTAATCATGTTATTAGGTTGATGACGACGGAGTTCCGAATTTTTCACAACCTGTCGAGTCTGTACTACCCGCGAGCTAATGGCCAGGCGGAGTCTACAAATAAGGTGCTCGTATCAGTTATTCACAAATCATGTGGCGTGGAAGAAGCTAACTGGGAAGAAAGGTTACCAGCCGTCCTATGGGCATATCGTACAACGTACAAAGTAACAACGGGCCACATGCCCTTCCAATTAATGTACGGTCAGGAGGCCGTGATGCCAATGGAGTACATGGTACCAAGCCTAAGGATAGCCATGGAGAATCAGTTGGGTGATACTGAAAGTTTAAAAGAAAGACTATACCAACTAAATAAGTTGGACAAGTGAAGGGTGATGGCACAATGGGCGACGGAGAATATGCAGCGGCGAAGGAAGTATTGGCATGACAAGCACCTCCGGCGAATGAATTTCCGACCGGGACAATTAGTTTTGAAATATAACGGCCGTAACAAGATCAAGCCGGGGAAGTTTAAAGTTCGTTGGTTAGGACCGTTCCGAGTACAGGAAGTATGTGACAATGGTTCTATAAAGTTAGAAAATCTAGATGGGTCACTGATATCGGAGGCAATCAATGGATCAAAGTGAAAGCCATATCAGGAGAGAAAGGAGAAGAATACTATCGCCATCAACATGTTGGGCTATGCCACAAAGGAAGATTGGCCTGTGCAAAGTGAAGGCCCAAGAGAACAAGACTGGGGACTAGGAGGTCCCGGATATGTAGCAGATGATGTCTGGGCAGAATCAAGCCGAGATCAAATAATTGAAGAAAGGTTGGCAGAGAAGCGAGTGGAAGGAATTGCAGTACCCCGGATACACAAGCACCTAACCAATGCAGTATTCGGAACCCCTGCCCTATGGTGTCGAATGGGGAGACACTGGAACTATGTGGCCCCTTATGAAGGAGTAAAACGAGGATATGTAGCCAAGGAATTGGACACGGAAGCCCAGGCAAAAAAAGAGAAGCAAGAAGACCATGAACAAAATGAGCATCAAAATGATCACGAGGAGGTGGACTGGGACGATGAACAATGGGATGCTTACTTCGAGAAGAAGGCGCCTTGCTTAAAGACAGTATTGAGGACAGAAGATATATTTGTGTCCACAGCGGACGGGTATACAGAAGACCTTCTAAAACAAATGCGTCGAGAACGAAGGAAAGTACCAAGGGTCAGGAAGATAGTAACTCAAGATGAACTCTGGAGAATAATTCCTAACCTAGCGGGACCACCAACAGTACGACGGAAGGTACATCGATGGAAGTTTTCGAGGTATTGGTCCTGCCCCTTTACTTGATAAATGGTAAGATATAGAGTATATAGGAACGTGCTGTTAGGAAGAATGTTATAAAAAGCCACCACACACATGTAAATGGTACTACACCT
>VDFB02392959.1:0-80837 GCA_007258455.2 Sequoia sempervirens | reverse complement strand
TGGTCTTCCCTCTCATTTATTGTATTGGATTTGGGAAAAAGGTCATGCATGTGCACCATGCCTCTTTAATAAAGGAGAAGACTTGATAAGCGACTTGGGGTATGGTGAGATAATTGAGATTGGATTTGTCATCATCTCATCCAATGGTGTGGAGTCCTAAATTCTTTAAAAGCTCTTGAGTTTTGGAAAAAAAGGGAGTTCTCTCCTTTTTGGATAACTTAGTCATTTTTGAGAGTTTGAAGAGTGCATTTTCTTTTTGGGTTGTTTTCATATTTGAGATTGGAGAGGAAAGCTTGAGAGCTATGGAGAAAAGAGAAGAGTGATGGATTCAAATAGAGCGGCATGGAGAAAGCTAAGTCCTATTTCCTCTAATTGCTTTTAGTTGATAAAATAAGTGATATGCAAGTTCTTGAGTTAGAATGGTTCTTTGAAAATGGATGTATTTGTAATTGTTGAATAAGTTAGTTGTAGCTTCCATACCAAGATCATTTGGTAATCTTTTAGTGCTTGCTCGGGGGTATGGATTTAGCCAATGAGACTTCATGATACCATTACACTTGGGTGGAGAGAAAGGTATATTTCATGGGCATGTAAATATTATTTTTTCAATATTATTTGTAATAGATCAAGTCTTTGTCAAATGTCATGCAAACTCATTGTTCATCAATAATATTTGTAACAAAAAAATTCATGTTGCTCCTTTTATTTCTAAATATTATGTGTAATGTTGAAAGTTAATCTTCTTGTCACAGGGGAAAGAAAAGAATATGGTAGAGCATGTTCCTAATTATTGACATCTTATCTACTTATATTTCTTAGATTTTTCCTTGGAGGAAATGTTGGGAGTTAGTTGTTACACAAGACTTTTAAGGGAAAAGTATTTCTTGTAACTTTTTAAGTTAGACAAATGTGTTTAATTTCTTATGCTTGAGATGAAGAGATATTTTTACTTAAAGAGAAGAAATGTTTTTTTGATAAAGGAAAAAACAGATTTTGAAGGGACCCGAAACCCTTTAACAAAAAAGAGCAAGGCTGCATAAAAGACAACATGCAGCCAACGAAAAAGACCAGCTCCAAAACAAGACCATTCAAGATTTACATTTTACACTTTTCTTGTGGGAGCAGAGAGTCATGTCGAAAGAAGGCCTTGAGGATTTATCTTTTTTGCCCTTAATTGTGATCCAACCTTCTTCCACTTGCGCCGCCTTACCATGCCACACCAACTCACTGCTTTCATGAAGATGAAAGCCAACAACCAACTTATTAGGGGTTTCATCTTGATTCCTTTGCACATATAAAGACTTTTCTAAAGAGGTATTCATTAAGTAAAGGAGAGGTATTAATCAAGTGGTATATTATGTAAAGGAGAGGTATTGATTAAGTTGCAAAATGTATGTAGAGTGGAGAGAAAATATTGGTGGATGGAAAGTTGAAAATCACATACTTCTATGAGCTAAATATTTAACAAATCTAAATCTAACATTTTTAATTAATGTGATTATATGCAATCTATTTGTCTATATAAAAAGAAGTAATAATAGACCTAATCATCTCTAGAACTTGGTATGCTAGATTTAAATGATCAATTAATGAATGTATATATTTCCATGCTTAAAATAGAATTCTTTATCAATTGAATTATATATATAAAACACTTATTATTATGAAATAAATAAATGATAATAAAAAAATAAAATAAAGCAAATATATATATATATATAATTATAATTTAAAAGAAAATTTTGAGGGAGTTCGGTTGTCCCATGTGGGGGTCGTATTATACAGAGGCCTGCTTTAAACAAAAAAATATATAATATATATATTTCTCTGTTCCAAAAATTTAGAATGCAATTTAATTACTATTCTTTCTGGTTAAGAATATAAAAATTTATAATACTTTGCATAGTATTAGTAATAGGGCATCAGAGTAAAATATAATTTCGGTATCACTCTATCATTCATTATCTGAAGTGAAAATTTCAAAAATAGGTTGAATATATATATATATATATATATATTTATATAAATAAATAACAGTAAGGTAATGGTAACTAAATCTGAGACCCCAAATCCATGATTACAATATTTTATTTTCCTTAATAATATAAAAGAAAGCTTTCTGTGTAGATTTCCCCTTTTAGCCCAGAATATAAGAATCCGTAGCAAGGCAAGAAGACTAAATCTCCAATCTTCAACCATTTTAGGAGAAAAGAAGGAAGAAACAAATAAATATAAGAGGGGGAGAAGACATATACAAATGAATAAATTGGGTAAATCGAATGGGGATATGGAATTGAGAGCATGAATCAACATATTGTTATTTCTATTTTCATCTTGAAGCTCCTTTTCTCTCGTTAAACCTGCAAACATACCAATGGAGAATATGAGAAGAAAATAACAATTATAATTGTATGGTTTCATGGGGGGCTTGGACTTCTATTTTCATGGATCAAGCGGTCTCATGAAGCAAAAAAAATTATGCTATAGGATTAATTGAATCTTTTCCCGAAAAATAGCAGCCCCTATCTTTTACGACTACAAATTTCAGTGGATGAAATTGAGGTGGGGCTAAAAATTACCCCTATAGGTTAAGAATTTTTTTTGTCACTTATCTATCACTTAAAATTTTAAATTCCTAAAAAAATAAAAAATGAGAGAATTTTTATTTATTTATTAATTTTTATCAAAATACTCTAGTTCTTCTTTAAATTTTGGAGTTCAAACTCTTAAGCTGAATTGCAAAATTGAATTCATGGGATCACCAACATTAAAATATTCCTAAAAAATCTCAGCAGCACCCACTGAAATATTTTCAGAAGCCCCCCTCCATGGGACCTTACCCTAAGAATCCTTATGCTTTTAGAGTTCACTTTGTTGTCTTATGATCTAAGGGTGGAGATTCAATCTTATCCAATAGATGGGATTGAATTCTCCATGATTCACTTTTTATTTAAATTAGAAACCTTATTTAAACTAAATTATTGAAAGCTTTTTCAATAAATAGAAAACATGAGTTGTAATTTATATTTAAGGAAACTTTTACAACTTGATATCACTATCTTATTTTAATCTTTAAAATAACTAGTAATTTAAAGTCTTACTAAATGGAAAATAGAGAGCTGTTTTAAATTTTTTTTATTATAATTTAAAAAACTATTAATGGGTTAATTTTTAGACAAATCATAAGATGTGGAATAAACTCTTTTATAATTATTTTATTCAATTGATGAAACTTAAATACATAAAATTATGATGAATGGTTTAAATATTGGATAAAATATTGTTAAAAATAATAATGATTATTTAAAATGGATTTTGACAAATTATTTCACTTTGATTAAATATGTCTCATCTACACAAAAGAGGATTGTCAATTTAAATAATTGATTATTATTGCCAATAAAAAATAATAATAAATCAAAAGCTTCATTAAAAATTTTCATAATAATAAATTGACATAAGTGATAAATTTATAACTAAAAGTTATAAAGGGGATTTAAATTCAAGACCAAATGGGAAATTTTATAAAACAACTTTAAGATTTAAAATTAATTTAAGTAAGATCTAATAGGTTAAATTTTTACCTTGATTGTGCATAAAGCTAAAAGGTCTATTTAAGCACTTGAATTTGTGAAGTCAATTATTTAATTAAATGAAAATGGGTTAAACATTATCAATTGTCTAAGTGAGGTTGAGAAAGAGACCCTATTTAGGTGAAATAAATGTAACATCAAAATACTTAAGTTGATATTCTAAAATAGTTTGGTAAACATGTAAGGGTGGTCTAGCGGTATTCTATCAAGTGGAAGGTGTCAAAATGAAACAAGGTCCATTTAAAATTAAGTTCATGAGGAGGAATGTGTTACCTCACCTTGAGATATGCATCAAATTATATCTTAAATTTATATATATATATATATATATATATATATATATATGATTGTTGAAGATGAAGGCGAACTTAAGGACTTATTCTTTAATGACTCTAATGTGTAAAATGATCCTAGGTTATTATTATTTAAACAAGGGAAATGAAGAATCTTGAAACCAATCATGTAGGGTTAGTTCTCCTATTATGGGGGTTATTAGATAATGGTAAACCTAATTAAATCTAGATAATTTTCATGATGTAGCCCTACCCCGAAAAAGGGGATGAGGTATCTATATACCTAATATTGTAAATTAGTACCACTTGAGTAATGGCATTATTGATAACAATATATCTTCATGACATTTATAAGAGTTTAAAGTCGTCTACCCAATAAAACAAGAATAAGGGAGTCAATCAATAGGAACTAGCAACTAATTAAGCTATGTGTTGTTATCCAAACAATGTAATCATGTCAGATAATGTTGGACCTTAGTAATTGTGTTGTGAAATGGTGGCTTGTTGGGAGTGCATTAAGTTGTAAGCCTATGTTTAAAAAAAAAGTGGTGATGTTTATATAAGAGTGAAGGTTTGGGTTATGGCTAGCATTTAAACATTTGGAGAAGGGACACATAACATTTGTCCAACTCGGTGTACAATGTACACCCAAGAGTGTCCTTTCCTGGGCTATGTTTATGTCGTGAAGGCAGGTTTGGTTCTGTACAAGAAATGGTTCCTCTGGGGTGTTTATGCCAGGAAAAGTCAGGACCTGTAACCCTAGCTCTGTGTGCAGGATAACAACTTTCTAAAAACTATTAAAGATATGTATTATCCCATGGAAATATAATTTAAATGTTTCTTTGTGTTAATTTATCATTTTTGGTCAATGTTATAAATTTCATTCTTTGATATTTATAGTATTCAAGTGATTAATTATTGTTGCTTATCTTCTTTATTAATGTTCCAAATATTATATGTCTTTTATTCATTAAATAAATTGCTACGTACTTCATTTTTCTATTGTTGGAAATAACTAGGTTACACTTATTTCATTTTCATTGTTGGAGAATAGTTAGGTCACAAGTTCTATCCAAGGGGGTTTTATCTAACCCTCTTCAATTAAAACCCTTTAGATGGAACCTCTCAAGGCTTAAATCATTAGTTTTTCTAAAAATAAGTGATTTCAGGCAAAAAGTAGGATGTCACAAAAGTGGGACACACTATTGTGGTAGCACCCACTTGTATTCCTTAAGCCAAAGGGCATGACCACATAACATAATGCTCCCCAAGGTTTATAACTGTTATTTTATATTGATCAAGAGGGATGGTAAGGATCTATTTGTAACCAAAGATGCCATCCATGAAAGAAAGAAGTGCATGGCCCTATGGTTGAGTCAACAATCATATCAATGGTAGGTAGCATAAATTCATGCTTGGGAGTCATCTTATTAATTTAATGAAAGTTAATGCACATCTAAATGTGGCCATTGGGTTTAGCGATGACAACAATGTTTGAGGTCCAAGGTGAAAAATCAATGGGGTAGGTAAATCTATCTTTAAGGAGCTTTTCCATTTCCTCCTTAACTATGAGATCCAACTTGGATGATTTTTTTATTTTTATTTATTTTACTAGTTGAACATTAGGATATAGGACTATATTGTGAACCACAACCTTTGAGTCAATGTTGGGAATATCTTCATATTTTCATGTAAATAGATTAGGAAAGTTGAGTAGTAGTTAAGAATGTGAAAACCATTCTAGGATCACCATAATCCATATAGATGCCAATAGTAACCCCCACCAAGAGGGTACTATGATCTCTTTCTTTAGGAATGGTCATAAGTTTGGAATGAGGTTTGGGAGAGTATAGGACCATTAGATAAAATGATTGACTCATCAAAATATGTATGTGCATTAAGATACTAAAGGAATCCATGATCATGATGGTAGGAAGGGGAATCAACATAGAAATTGAGAAATTTAGCTAAGGCTTCTTTGATGTAGAACATATCTAAAGAAGGCATAGTTGAATGAGAGGATTAAACAATTAATTTTGGATGTTATAAATATAGATAAGAAGTGGAAGAAGAAATCATGGCCACATTAATGAAATCACTATATGAGGATTTAGAGGGACGAGGATGCTAGTAAGACCTGTAATAGAGAGGTATGGTATACACACTCAGAATACCTTGATGCCTTATTCTATACATTCCAAACCATTTCCCTTGTATCTATTTTTATTAAAAATCTTGAAACAAGCCATACTGATTTTTTAACTTTGAGAAAGGAAGGTCTTCATCACTAGCATAGTCAAAATGCACAATGTAGTCACAATATTGAGAAGAGGAACATTGATATTTAGTAAATATATATGATTGCGGTGTAGGAGGAACCGAGTTTATCTTCATAGTGTCAAAGTGAGAAGGATCTACCTTGTATTCACCCATATAAGGAGCCCTAATTATCTCTAGGACATGCATTAAGGAGAGAAAAATGATGAAGAGACATGATATCATCAAGATGAGAGATGATGCAACATGTATTGTAGGTTAAGAAGTTATGGAATTGTGAAGAATATGTGATTGTTTACAAAATTAGATTTAGTTTAATGGTAATAGAGAAGTATATCTTGATAAGATTTAATCATAAAGGATTTGTTGTTATAGACCAAATTTATAGATTGATGTAGAGTATAAGGCATTGTCCCCATTGCATAAATCAATGGCTTACCAAGAAGGAGATTATACAAAATACTCCCCAGTATGCCATACACCATGGTGGGAAAAATGACAAGGCCAAACTTAATAGGTAAAGTAATATTGCCTAGTATTTTATGAACATTCTCAAATCTCCTTATTGAAACTTATATGAGTGAGAGAATAGGTGTCAATATTAGTCCTATTAAGGAAGTCCATGATAAAAGAATTTATACTAGAATCCTTACTAGCAAGTTTTAGTGAGATTCCAATAGAATTTATGCAAATTTAATGATAGAGGTTTTTTCAGCTACTTAACTCTAAGAGAAGGAAGTTCAAATTGAAGAAAGGTAATATTGATTGTATTATTATAAATATAATCCAATAAAGCAACAAACACATTGGGATTTGTTAAATATGAAATGAGTTTTGTAAAGCTTATTAAAGCATATTATAATGAGGAGAAGCTTGGATGAAATCCCAAAAAAGAGATTTGGGCTTAAGTTTCTTGTAACTATTCAATGAGATTGTATTCTTTCATGCTCTTGAGAGAGAGATGAGGAGATAAAGAATAATATATTGAGGGGGAGAAACAAAAATGGGGACATGGTTAACTTGTTTGTTTATTAAACTATTACACATGCATATTACATGATATAGATTGAGCTATACAAGTATAGATATTAGAATGCCAATGCTGATTTGATACCCAAAATATTGAATTATAGGACTAGAAAGTAGGGGTTATAGCCACCCCACACATACCAATATTTGGATTTTGGATCACATTTGTGGAAGAAGAAATAAATGCAGTATCAATAATATTTCAAAGAAAAATATTAGGAGATGTAGAATCAAAAGAAGGAATTTTAGAATCATTTTGAGAATAAAGGGGAACAATATTGAAATCCTCTAATTCCTTATCGAATATTTCAAAATCATATTGAGATAATACATTATCAAAAGCATTGAAGGTTTGAAGAAAGAAATCCAACATTGTTAGATTCATAAAAAATGTTAGGTTCACCAAAATGTTTATATTGGGAAAAGTGTATTATTTTTGCTCTTTTATAATCTATTCACTTAACCCTATAAACTATGAATATGACTTAGTTTTCAATGAGATGTTATGCTACTATTTTATACTAAATATAATAAGGAAAATAACTAGAAACATTCAAAACAATCTAATTCAAAAAACTTATGTTTTCTACACTAGAATGAAGAAATGAATGAGAAATATGTAATTTATAGGTTGTACAAATAGAAATTAAAAAAAAATACAAAATTGAAAAGTATGAAAGAAAATTAGCTGGATAAGCTCATTGGCTTGGATTCCAGCATGCCGTATTGTTGTCCAACATGTGTGCTTCTTTATAGTTTGCATGTTATCATCATAGGATTCTAGAAAACTCAAGTTTGGGGTTAAATTCAGGTCTAACCTACAAATGTGAGTCTCTGGAAATATAAACACTACTCTAAAAATGCCAAAAATCAAAAGAAAACTTGAAATGATGCTTTATTGGTGATTTCAAGAAAAATGATTGAAAGTACAAAGAAAGAGAGAATGGGAACTCAAACCTCTGTATTTTTGAGATATGCCAAGATACTTGAAAATTTTAAAAGGGTAGAAAGCAGGTGGCTACAAAGGAGATCGTGTTTAAATTTCAAGCCCCCATTTTGGTCTTTTAACCTCCACAAGTAGTCAAAATAGAAAAATAGAGTTAGAGAGTGTGTTCTCTTAGCCTATGTACATCTAGGAATTAGAAACAACAACAATAAATACAACTACTGATGTGTAATACTTGGTTTATGGGGGTGATCACCCTAGTGTGTATATAATAAGAAAATCAGAAATAGTGATATGAACCAAATATGCATGCCAAATAGAAATAGAAATGATGTAGAGAGCAATGGAAATAAGTAGCTGCAATATTAACATTATAGAGATGAAAATACATAGCAATGCTCAATAAAACAATGTTACTAGAAATGAGGAGTGGTGTAACATTAGAGGAGTCTCACAAAAATGTAACAACATTAGTCCTTTCAACAAGTTTTAGCCAAGAGAGCCAAAAATTTTCAATAAAAAATCTACTTGGAGAAGGAAGGAGAAGAAGTTGAAAGGTCAAATTCAAGCATTAAGACCATTTTTTAATAGGTGAATATTATAGTGGGCTAGAGTAGGCAGTTGGGCGAGACACCAATGGATCAAATTTCAAAAAGTCAAGTGACACTAGCACATCAAGTGAACATTCATGCATTGCGTTGATGTCCTAGAGAAAATTTCCTTAATTTGAGCCACAACTCTAAGTTAGAAAGGGATATAGGAATGTGATGAAGATATGTATAATTTCGGTGAAGGAAAATACTAGGGTCATAGGCTAGGTGGACTCTTAAACATGCTACTTCTAGTGTCTACTTCCATGATTACAAAAGTAAGTGACTACTTCTAGTGAGTCACTAGTAAGCGAGCCAAAAGTTAGACTACACTAGGGTTTCCAAAATCCAAGGCAATTAAGATAAAACACTCAAATAGTACTAAGCAAGTGAGTCTTCCAAAACTCCAATCACTTCATAAAACATTAGATCACAAACCTTTAATTATCCTTACTAAGCATGATTTAGGTTGCTAAGTAGCTAATATTTCATCATACCACTAATACACAACAATAATTTCAAAAAATAAAAATTCTATCTAATTACCAACCTTTTATAAGGAAATAGATACCTAAAGGAACAAGCAACAAAAGTAATTTTAATTTTTCCCCTTTATTACTTAGCTATAATACGACTTTCTCATGCATCATCATGCAATTAAATTATTACAAGGTCTTCCTTGAGATAAACCAACATCATATGTTAGAATCTACCTTTTTGTACAAGAATAACATTTCACCAAAATATCAAATTCAAGAGAATTACAATACAACTAATGATGTAGGAGCATCTAGGGTGTAAGGGCATTCTTGCATCACCCAAAAAATGGTTTATTTTGATTTTAGTTTGGTTTGACAAATACCCATGAAGCTCATTTCCTTTTAAGTCTTGAAGAGTCATTTAGAAATTTCAAATTTTCAAAAAAGGGCTAAATTTAGTAGGGTTTCTATTTTTAGTAAGTTTGTATATGAGCATGTAGGGACTTGAAATTTTTCTCATAGCCATGAAATAAAATTTTGTACATTATAGGTGAGTTTCAAGCCAATATTAGGTCTGTGTGAGAAGATATTAAATATTTTAGTTTTAAGGTTTCCTAAAAAAATCTTCAAAATTAGGTTTTGAGGCTTCAAATGATGTTTTGGGTCCCCTAAAATCAAGGGAATTGGATAAATCAAAATTCAAGCACATAGAGAAATTTGAGCAATACAATTAAACTAATGGGCTTAGTCAAATGTTCAAATCAAAAGTTATGGATCCTAGAAGTTGGGCTTGTTAGACACACCAAAAAACTGAGAGGGGGTGAATTAGTTGTACATTAAAATCATCAAACCCTCATAAATTCTTAAACCCTTATTAAATTTCAAATCCTTATTAAGTATTAGAATATGAAACATCAACATAACAACACCATACACAAGAGAACACTATATTTATGTGGAATACCCTAATTGGGGAAAAATCGTAGTGAGGATTAACTCACATATATATGAATAGAAACATCGAATTCAATTCTCATTGCCAATAGGTCTCATTTCCTAAAAGAGAAGAATGACTCACTTTCGGGTGGTTCACCACGAAGGGCTCACTGCTTGGAAGAAAGAAGAATAGAAGAAGAATGTTATAGAGAGATTCACTATCTCAAAGCACTAGGAAAATTCCACCATTGCAACTCTACACCATTCGCAACCTTCGGCTCACTACCTCCAACAAAATCAAGCACACTGAAAATGTAGACACCCTTTGCTCACTGTATTTGGTAGCCTTAAGCATTTAGGCTCACACTTAAATCACCATACTTGATCACATTCACATATTTCACACACCACATAGATCCACAATAATTATCCTTGATTATATATCCTCCACAACCTCAAAAACCTTCTCCATGTTGGCCACAATAAAATACATGCACCTCAAACGTGCAACCACTAAATAGGCTGGCACCAAACACTTATGTGGTGGAAATAAGTGAAGGAATACCACACAAAGGGTTAAATAGGACCCAAATATACACCGAAACACTTCACCATGCTTCCACAAACAACAAATAATCTTCACAATTAGCGCTAGCACCTAGGTAGTCCAAATCTACACTAACAGTAACAAGCGATCACATTTACACCTCTATAGGTCTGAAAAAAACATTCAAACCAAAAAGAAACACGTCACAACATCCACACAACATACCAAGATATTCTAGCATCATCAGAATATTGTGCAACACTACCATAAACACCTGAAATTGGGAACACCATCATCTTATGCACCCAACAACATTGCCACAGAACAAAAATTATGAACCCAAGCTTGCAAAGTAGTTGAACACCACATACTCTAGGGAAAGGTAGGAATAAATAATATTAGCACATTCCCAAATCCACAAGACAGAAAACCACAATGTGGAGAAATGTGGAGCAATATCATTTCTCCTAGGCAACCTTTTTCATGAGCAACACATTGTCAAACAAAAATTCCATTGCCGCATGATCTAGAATTTAAAACTCTAGATATAGAACCTCTAAACACCTCTGATCATCACATCCAAAGCACACAAGCATATATTCAATTATGAAGAATTGTGGAGCACAACAATGAATACACCTCTATCAAACTACACACTCTTTTAGAGTGATAACTTTAAGAAGCTCCCCTCAAAAAATGATATAAAATCTTGGCGAATCTCTCATTTTTTAAGGAAAAATATTAATTTCTATTGATGAATCTTTCCTTTTTTTCGAAAAAAATATTAATTTTATTGGAATTTTTTTTACATCATTAAAATTTTATAGAAAATATTGACAAATCTTGAAAAATAATAGGAAAATGCATTAATTATGATGGTGAATCCATCCAATCTAAAAATAATTCTCATGGAAAAGTAGGGGCTTGAGGGTGGAAATTATCAATGGGTTTAAGGGGTGGACTCTAATATTTACTTTTCACCATTGTTTTAAAATATAATATAATGACCCTCATTGTATTCTGCAAGATAAAATGTATCCATGATCTATAACACTCATGGGGATTGAAATTAATTTTGGATAATTGATCTAACAACCCTTGTTGTACTCTGTAAGGTAAAATGTACCCACAATCTACAATGCTCATGAGACCCAAAATTATGGGCCCCATGAGCATTACAGATCGTGGGTACATTTTACCTTGTGGAATACAAGAGCCATTAGATTATATTGTAAATCAATGGTAGAAACTAAAGATTAGAAATATGGTCCTAAAAATACTAATAATTATGATATACTATTGGCGAATTAGTATAGATTTCTACTGTAATTTATAAAATTTAGGCGAATTTGATCTAATCATGTATCGAAAATTGTGGCAATTTTTTGAGTTAAATTTTTTAATAAAATAAATTATTTGGTGATTTAAATAAGACTATAATAATTTTTTATAAAAATGTGGAGATTCAAGTCACATTATAGCTCAAACTATTAGCCAATTGGCGAGTATTGCCCACTAAAAAAATCACTTGCACTTGGAAACCAATAAAATCAAGAACACAAATACCTTCTCAACATATCTACAACATCTGCAATATCAACAATCTCCCCATCTATAATACCTGCTCAACACCACACTAGAGGTTGACATTAGTGACAACACTAAAGGCAACATAGTGCAACACACTCATTGTTGACATCAATGACAACACTACACCAATCTTCCTGACTATACTGAAGGTTGAAATCAATGAGACATCAAACCGTAACACATCCATACTAGAGGTTGAGCCATAACTCTTTCTCATGCAACACTCTTCAACAGTTCCAACAATCTCCACACACTAGTTGTTGACATCAATGAAAATACTAATGACAACACCAACAATATCCCCTTTATCATTGATGGCAACACTAGCTTTGAAAAACCATCAATCAACAAAAGCAACTCTGCAACTCAAACAACTCTCCCACTTATGCTAGTCTCTCCCACTAACTGGGACATTCCTTATACTTCTACTACTTTCTCAGACTTCACTCCATGTTTTTCAGACATTATCTCTCCCCATGTTTTTTAGATATTATCTCTCTCCTTTGACATGAATGGAAAAGGGTAGTAATCTATCCTTTTGTCATCATTTAAAAGTTTCACTTTAGGCAACACCACACACAATCTTCTCTCACAAGTTTACTTCTGCACTCTCTCCACAACTCTCTCTACTGCTCTCTTTCCCTTAGAGGAACAAGATATGCTCCACCTGATTGCACCAACCAAAATACTACTACCTACTCCCCCTGAGAGGTAGCCTTCATTAGTCCAAGACAAAATAATGTATCTTGAAATGCTCTCCTGGATAGATGCACCAATTATGCATCTAGTTGATAGGAGGGGCAATAACCCCTAACTTCTGATGAAGATAATTAAATGTATCTTTTAGAAGAGGTTTTGTGAAAATATCTACAACTTGATACTTTGTAGGAACATACTCCAACTTCAGCTCATTCTCTGTAACTTTCTCTCTTAGAAAGTAATACTAGATAGAGATATGCTTTGTACTTGAATGCATTATTGGGTTTTTTGAAATATTGATAGCACTTGTATTATTACACAAGATAGAAATCAGTTCATCATATGACACCTTGATATCCTTCAATATATGCTTCATCCACAACACCTAAGTGCAACATGATATTGTTGCAATAAATTCTTCCTTTGTAGTAGATAATGACATTGTATTCTACTTCTTACTCAACCAAGAAACCAATCTATTCCTAGAAAGAAAGCACCTCCACTTGTATTTCTTCCATCTACACAACCTACCCAATATGCATCTATATTTGCACTCAAAGAGAAATCAATATCGATGGGGTACCATAGACCAAAATCTAGAGTGCTCTTCAAGTGTTTGAATATCCTTTTAACTACTACAATATGTGATTCTCTATGATCTTCTTGAAATCTTGCCACAAAACACACTGCATGCATGATATTAGGTCTAGTAGCAATAAGATATAATAGTCCACCAATTGTTGATCTATACTTGCTCTAATTTTTCTTAAGAGATTCATCACTTTTACTCAACTTACGACTAGTAGCCATGGGAGTACATATTGGTTTAGAATTCTCAATTCCAAACTTCTTTGAAACATTTCCTTGACATACTTTGACTGTGAAATGAAAATGCCTTTTTTTGATTGACTGATTTGTAACCCAAGGAAGAAATTCATCTCCCCAAACATCGATATCTCAAACTCTTTTTGCATCTACTTTGTAAATATCTTACACATACCTTCAATTCCTCCAAAAATTATGTCATCAACATACACAACCACAATTAGGATTTAATCTCCTTCAACCTTGAAGTAAAGGTTGCTATCTATAGTACCCTTTTTGAATCCTTGTTGCAACAAGTATCTATTCAATCTTGCATACCAAGCTCTAGGAGCTTGTTTGAGTCCATACAATGCTTTCTTTAATTTGAAAATCAATGTAAACCTCTTCTTCTAAATCACCATTCAAGAATGTAGACTTTCCATCCATCTGATACAACTTGAAGTCTTTATGTGTTGCAAAAGCCAAATACATTCTAATGGCTTCCATTCTTGCCACCAGAGAAAAAGTCTCTTCAAAATCTATTCCTTCCACTTGTGAGTAGACCTTACACACAAGTATATCCTTATTTCTAACAACCTTTCCATCCTCATTTAGTTTTTTTCTAAAAGCCCATTTAGTTCTAATCACATTCTTGTTTGCTGGTCTTGGGAAAAATTCCCAAGTCCGATTCTTCTCAATCTGTCTCAACTCTTCTTCCATATATTTGATCCAATTTTCATCCTTACATCTATATGCCTTGCTTTTTGTAGAGAATCCAAGGAAGATTCCTTCATTAGATCTTGCATCAAAATTTCTGATTTTTTCTTCATCTTTTTTGATATAGCATTTTCTTCCAAACACTAAAATATTTCATAGTAGGATGTTTTCCATACCATAGCTCATAAGCAGTCTTTGATCTGTTCACTCTCGCTTGCCCTATGTTAAGAATGTGCACTACAATATGAATTGCTTCTTTCTAGTAGACTTTCAATTGATTTTCTTCCTTCATCATGGTTCTTACTACTTCTTGAACTGTCTTGTTCTTCCTTTCCACAATTCCATTATGCCGAGGAGTCCTAAGAGCTGATAACTGTCTCTTTATTCCACGATCTTCACAAAAAATGTTAAACTCATTGGAGGTGAACTCACCACCTCTATCAAACCTCAAGCACTTGATTTTCAAATTCATTTCATTCTCAACCATGGATTTAAAAACTTTAAAATTATCTAGAGGTTTTGATTTTTCTTTGAGAAATGTCACCTAAGTCATTCTAGAATAATCATCAATTAGTAACATGAAATACCTGTCACTTTGAGAGATTCTTATTCTAGTAGGTTCACATAGGTCTGTATGCACCAACTCCAAAGGTCTTGCGATAGAATATTCTTTAGTTTTGAACCTTTTTTTCTTTTCTTTCCAAACTGACACTCTTTGTAGATTGCATTGATAGGCTTTGTAATATTTGGTAGATCTCTCACAACATCAATAGAATTGACCTTCACTAGGCTATCAAGTTGTTAGAAATATGAACAATAACCCACTTGAAGCTGCAACCTTCAATGCATCACCAAGAAAAAAATCCGCATGAACAAGAAAGTAGTGCACTATGAGCAAGAAGAGAACTTGATCAAATGATGATTTACGATGAATTAAGATAGAAATCATGAGATTATTTACAAATGTACAAGAGCCTTGCTTATATAGGAAAGGAGAAATGAGGTTGGATAACCACCTTAGTTACAAACATTAAATGCTTAATGCATAATTATAAATGCATGAGAGAAATATTAAATGCCTAGATAACTACATGCCTATTAATGAGACATGACCCCATTAAATACTAGTTTCTAGAATACCACCTAGGAAACTAACTCCTAAGTAAACTTATTAATGATGTGAATAGGTCTTCACTAATAACTAGTAAGGAAATAACCCTATTCACACTAACACCCCCCATAAGTGCAACTTGGGAGTGTAGTTATGATGCAATATGATACAATGATGGGTCCCAACTACTAGGCCAAATTATGTGCCCATGTACAAATGAAAATGCAATCTCTTACAAATGAAGAAAAGGAGAAAACCTAGTGGGACAAAACTCCTCTCCAAAAAATAGATATAATGCAAAATCTAATGCTAATCATGTACAAGTAATGGAAGTGATGTATGGAGGTCTTAACATCAATACCCCTGAGAGCTACATCCATCACAAGAGTATAATAATCAATAGCCCCCCCTCCCCCATAAGAGGGAATTAATAGAGAGACTATATAGCCCCCCACAATATGTAATCACCTGCAAAAATGGTTAGTTCCTAAAGATAAAACATGATCCAATGTCGACGAACAACTTGTCTCCCTTTTAGAAGAAACAAAACCAAGTACAAATGCAGGGATGCTTCCCATTTCGAATAGGAATTGAAGGAAGGAAAGATGAATGTGTATGATATTGATGATGATGTCTTTGAAAAATTCTCATGTGTCTCCTTGCCCAAGGAAGATGAAGATGCCACAATAAAATTAGGTACATGCCCAATCAATGAAGAAGGTGACAAACCAGGACTATGCAAAAATTGATGTTGAACAAGGCCCAAAGACAATACAATGATCCCTCCATTGAAGGAATAGATGGAGACTAGATTTCCCCCCCAAAATGAAGTGTTATCAAAACCACTAAAAGAAGTCTGAAGCCAAAATAATGTCCAGTGATAACAAATTGCATGTCTCCCGCTAGGAAGAAGCAAATCCAATGGTAGATGCTAGAGAAACTCCAAATCCATAATGAAATGGGAGGGAAGAAGCCTCATATATGAAATATCTGAAAAGGAATAAAGTGCCTCCAAGGTAGTATCACTAAGATCAGGATCCCCAATCAAGGTCAAAACAATGGAATACAAAGACTCAAGAAAATCCTCCAAAGTAGAATTTTCATAGAGGAGAGATATCCCCTCAAGAATTTCCTCCAAGCCTGTAGAAGTAGCCAAGTTTGCAATACTTGAAACAAATCCATCTTGTGATCCCAAGTCTGGAAAACTGAATATGTCTTGATGAATAGGAATGATGGAAGCCTCAATCAATGACTTTGGACAAGGAATCACTAAAGGTGAAGGTACATCAACTATCTCTGATGGAGAAGAAGAATTTTTAGAATCCTTGAAATCCTGATTTGAAGATTCAAAGCATTCCAAATATGTAAGCCCCTTCATAGCATTATCATCATAGGATATCTTGTTTGAAGAATTAAGAGGCACATGACATTCTGAATCATGATCATCAGGGAATGGTGGAGTATCAGGATCTCGATATAGTTCCCAAATCTTAGTCCAAAGAATATGAGGGAAATCACAATGATCAATATATTTCAAAAATCATCATAAACATGCATTGCAATGACCTCTAAGACATTATATCTGCTGCAACTCCAAGAATTTTTTTGAATACCTTGGCCTAGATGAGGAAAAAAACCATACAAATGTGGCAACAACTGAAGTGATTGGAGATGGTTTATGATGCCATCTCTCCATTGTTTATAGTTTCCATTTTGCAACATAATCATAGAAGGATAATATGCAAACCCCATAATGAACTATGATATATCTCCAATATTTCAAAGACATGACCTTCAATATCAAATAGAAACTCCCAATTATGATGCACAACTAAAAATGAAGCCTCCCAATTCAAATAGACTTCCTCCAAATTTTAGTATGTCCAAGTTATCAAGTAAATGCCTCAAATTGAAAAAAATCAATAGAATATACCTAGGGATGAATATGAGAAAATTAGATGGAAAAATGATAGATCTCTGAATCACCTTCACAATGTTGCTGGAATCTCCAAAATCTGACAAACTGGTGAAAAGATACAAGCTTGGGAGTCCAAAAGGAAGCACTACATTGAAGCTGTGATAAAATATTATAGGAATAAAATTTGATAATAATTCCTACACCACTAGATAGTGCTTGGAACCATCTTTCCAATGATATCTCATTTGCAAAAATTTGATACCTGAGTCAAAAGTTATGGCGATTTTAAGAAAATTGCCTAATTAAGACATGATGGGCCTTCCGTGACGGTCATTTGGCTATCAAATTTAAGATCAACAAAATTATTTTTGGATTTTTGAAATTTGGATTCTGACTAAGACATGGATGAAGAAATTTAATGCAAGTTCCATAAGAGTAACATCATGCAAGATGGGTATAATTGTTGAAGAGACTAAATTATTTATCATCTGTTGTAGAAGCAATATTCATAAGGTGGATTTTTGCTTCTTTCAATTTCATTACCGGAGGGAGGTCAGAGAAAAAACTTGAGTGTTGGTATGTTTAGGAAGATGAAAGGAGCTCTAGGAAATAGGTTGGTGTATGGTAACAACCATTTTTCAAATTTTGAAGATGGTGATTCCAGATCTCGAGGTCGTAATCAAGGTTATGGGTCAAATCCTTGTTGGCATGGCTATGCTACTACAAGATTTTTTGTTTCCCAACCCACTTGTTTTCATAGGAAAAAAATATCATCAAATTCACAAGAAGTCTTTGATATTTGTGGTTTTGAAGGAGTGGACGAGGATCCATCAACATTTCTGAATAATGTTCCATTGCATGTTTCTTTCCCTAATAATATTATTTTGGATAGGGATTTGTATTATAGTCATCTTTAGAAGTAGCAACTCATGAAAATAATAGGGAAGGGGATTATCTTCAAAGAATTTATTCTTGCTACTTATCCTAATAACGCTGCTATGGGGAAGAGGGTTTCAAATCAACAACAACGAAAAGTGTAGAAGCAAAGTTGCAACCATCATTTTCACCAAGGTGGTTATCAACATCAAAGTTGTTTTGGAAAATGGCATTCTAATGGTGTTACAGTTGTAACGATTCTAGAAGATCTACTCAACACTCGAACAACGAATCTTAGAGAAACTACATTAATTTGTAAGTTTTGGAAATTTTCTCTGTCCATTGCTGAATTGAAAAGTTTAATCTATCAAGATTGGGAAGGAGCTAATTAGGGTTTTGATATAGATAAGGGAAATGGTTTCTTTGTTGTATTTTTTTTTCCAAACAAGCTAGGGATGTGATTTATAGGATTAAATCGTGGGTGTATGGGGGTTCTGGTCTATCAATGCAGTCTTGGGAACCTAATTTTAACCCTAAAATGGAAAGAATCATATTTATTCCTTTCTAGTTATAATTGCATTCTTTACCATTGGAATATAGGGAGCCAAACATTGTGGAAATTTTAGCCAATCAAATTGGTATTCTCTTGAAGGATGATCTTGTTTTTTTCAAAAATCCAGAGTTACCAATTAGGGTTTGCGTTTTATTTGATATGATGCAAGCTCTTCCTAAAAAGCTGAGAATTAACTCTAAGTCTGGAGCTTGGATACAAGATATTTTTATTGAAAATCCATGAAATGTGTGTAAAGAATTCCATATCTTGGGACATAATACTTTTTCTTGTAAAGAAAAATTGGTTCAAGAAGACAATGATGCGTTATTTGATGCATTAAATCCTTGTTTTGAATCTCATAAGATAGTGCATGATGCACTGGTTACTTCAAATCAAGGGACTCAAGAAGTTATTTTAGGCAATGTAGGTTTGATGGGTCTTGTTTCAAATGGGATTCATAAGGGAAAGGGTAAATTATTTGGTCCAAATCCTAGTTATGTTGTAACTAGGGATTTTCCATCTAGCTCTGGTTCTTATATTTGTCCCTCAAAGTAGGGGTCAAAAACTGGGCAGTGTACTACAAGGGTTCAAAATTGTTTGGTCATGAAAAGTGGAAAATATTACACTTCTAAATCTATTTATAGTATTGGGGAAAGGTTAGATGGTGGTTCGTTTTTTCCTGGTCATTCATTAAAAGGAGTTGATCATTCTCAGTGTGTCATTTCTATCAATATTTCTAAACACATGAGAAATATAATGGACAAGAAAAAGTCACCTAAATATTGCTTTCAGGTAACTCCAAACAGACAGAATGTAGATCTCCTTCAACAATTTCTAAATGGAAAACTATTGCATCTGTATGTTCCCACAATTTTCACTCTCTCAATACAACAAGTGCAAACAATTTATTTTGCCTTGGTTTGGGGAGACTCTGATATAAGGGAAAATTTAATATGTTCTTCAGATAAGCAGTTAGAAAAGGTAAACCCAAAAATTGCTAAACTGCCTTGGGATAAGAGTAAGAATGATAGTTTTGATTTTATGGATTTTCAATCCTTATTAGATATGGGTAATTTGGAGGGATTAGCAGAGAATATTTTAACTATGGTAGGTTCTACTATTATTGATGAAATAGTAGAGGAATTGATAAATCAAAATGTGGTATCAGATCTGACAATTGTGAAGCTAAACTCATTTTCTCATCATCAAGACTAGAGGAGGATGAAATTCTGTTAAATATGGCTAAATCTTTTCTATTATTAGCAGAAGATATAAAAATTGGGATGAAATCTGAAGAGGGTAGCAGGAAATTTGGCTTCTCACAAAATTTTTCAATTATACAGTCACCTTCTTTGACCCTATTTGCTCAAAAGTTTCCTGGTAAGCGTGGTAGAAAGTAAAATACAATTAAGTTACAGGAGGAAATAGCAACAGGGAGGCAATCAACTCTAGATTGAAGTATCAAGAAACGGTTGGGGGGAGCAATTTTCTCTCTAAATTTGGAATGAAGATAATATCTTGGAATGTTAGGGGCATTAATGCCCCTAGAAAATGAGCCCACATCAAGCATCAAATTGATGCTTTTGGGGAAAATATTGTTCTTTTACAAGAAACAAAGTTATCACAAGTGACTTTTGAAGTAGTCATTGCTAAACGGGGTTGATGGAAATTAGTTCAATCAGCTATGCAAGGGGAATCTAGGGGTATGGTAACTTTGTGGAATTCACAATCTGTTAAAGTGGAAACAATAACAAATGATCATCATTGGAAGTTAATGAAGGTGACACAGTTTGATCTGTAGTTTTACCTCTTAAGTATTAATGCATCTAATTCCACAACCGAGAGGAAGTAGTTGTGGGATGAGTTGACACAAATTTTGGATCAAGTAGGTGCAAATAAAGTAGTTTTAATGGGTGATTTTAATGCAATATTATCTTTGAAAGATAAGAAGGGAGGGATCATTCCTCCAGAGAAAAAAGTTGAGGATTTTAACTCTTTTGTTCAAAATAATGTACTTGTAGATATACAACTAGGTAATGGGAATTATACTTGGACAAATAAGCATAAATATTTTCTACAAATAGCTGTGAGGTTGGATAGGGTCTTGGTTTCATCAAACTGGATAACAGAAAAATTTGACCTATTGTTAGAAAATTTTCCATGGATAGGTTCAGATCATTTTCACTTGTCTTTTTGTGTTGAAAAGAAAAAGGTGGTGTCAACAACTAAGTCATCTTTCAAATTTGAGAAGATGTGGTTTTGTCATCCTAACTTCTTGGGTCTATTAAGACAATGGTGGATTCAGTCTCTGGTAGTGGAAGGGACTTTCATGTATAGATTTTGTTGTAAATTAAGGAATGTGAAGGGCATAATCAAACATTGGAATATCTCTGTTTTCAAGAATATCTTTCAAAAAAATGAAGATGTCTTTAAGCAACTTTCTCTTGTAAATTCAAAAATTATAGTGCATGGTTTAACCCCACAATCTTATGAATTGCAAAAAAGGCTGCAAGAAGAATGGGAAGAGTTAGCAGTTCGTGAAGAAATATATTGGCATAAAAAATAAAGAGAGTCATGGCTTAAAGAGGGTGATAAAAACACTAAGTTTTTTCATAGGACTGCACAGATGAAGAAGGTAAAGAATTCAATTTTTTTGATTGAAGATAGTGTTACGGGTGAAAGATTGTCGAAAGAGGAGGATATACATAAAGGTGTTAATTTCTTCTCAAATATTCTCTCTGCACAAGGAGGAATTTCAGATCAGTATGAGGTTGTGAGGGAAGAATTATTGGAAGGGATTCTAACATTAGTTTTAGAAGAAGACAATATGCATTTGTTGAAGCCTTTCACTTTAGAGGAATTAAGAGAAGTAGTGTTCATAATGCATGCAGATAAGGCTCTAGGGCCAGACAAATTTACTGCTATCTTGTTTCAAAATTGTTGGGAGTTTTATCAGTGCAGATTTAAAGAAAGCATTGGAAGATTCCAAAAGTTTAGGGATGATGCTAAAGTAATTTAATGTAACTCATATTGCTTTGATTCTGAAGGTTAATAATCCTTCCTCATTCTTAGAGTTTAGAACCATATGAATTTGGAAAATTTTCTACAATTTTTTTACAAAAGTAATCTATTTACGTTTGTTGCATATTATTCCAAGAATAGTCTCAGAAGACCAGGGAGGGTTTGTTCTAGGAAGAGAAACAACAAAGGGATATTTGGTAGCTCATGAAGTTTTGCATTCTGTATCCACATGCTATGTCATCATTTATCATCAAGTTGGATATGATGAAGGAATACGACAGGGTGGATTGGTCTTTTTTAATGTAGATTTTGAAAAAAATTGGCTTCCATGTGAAGTGGTGTAAATGGGTTTATTCATGTTTGGCTGGTGCAATGTTTTTAGTGGTAATAAACGGAACTCCATTAGGATTTTTTAAGTCTTTTCAAGGGGTTAGGAAAGGGTATCCATTATCTCTTTTTCTCTTTATCATATTAGCAGAGGAATTGAGTAGATTGGTGAAGATGGCACATATTGAAGGTCACTAGAAAGGCATTAATTTCCCTGCCACAAATATTACAATAACTTCTTATTTGCAGATGATACCATTTTGCTTGGTATGTCATCTATTGTAGAAGCAAGACAGATTAAACATATTTTGCGAAGGTATACTTTAGCTTTAGGTCAAATGGTGAATGCAAGCAAGTCGAAGGTATATATTTTTAACACAAATCCAGTATTAAAGGAAAAGATTGTTTAGATTTTGGGATTTCAAGTTGTAAAATTTCCTTGTAAATATTTAGGATTTCCCTTCTTTGCTAGTCAAAACAAGGTGTCATATTGGGATAAAATCATTTAGAGAATTCAATTGAGAATAGTAGGATGGAAAGGGAGATGGTTATCTATATCTAGAAAAATTTTATTGGTCAAATCAGTTCTGTTTTCAATCCCAAATTATTACATGGTAGTCTTAAAGGCACCAAGAATTGTTATTTCAGAAATAAAAAAGCTTATCAGATCATTTCTATGGAAAGGTAACATGGATTCTAAAAGAAAACACCTTTGGTATCACTTCAAAACATTTACAAAGGGAAGTTAAAAAGGCCGAGAAGAGTTACACAATATGTCTACTAGGAATATTGCATTAGGTGCAAAGTTGGTATGACACTTGTACACAAAACCACAAGCTAAATGATGTAAAGTCATGCAAGTAAAATATCTTGATTGTGATAATTCCAACCATATTCTCACCATATCTAACCCTCCTTAGGGATCTATAATGTGGAATTTCTTGTTAGATTGTAGAAAGGTAATTATTGAGTATCTAACTTGGGAGATTCATAATGGTGAAAGTGCAAATTTTTGGCAAGATTCATGGAATGGGTTTCCTCCATTGGAAAAATTGTATGATTTTCAGGAAGCAATTGACCACACTACACAAAATTGGGGGAAAACGTAAAAGATTATATCCAAGATATAGATGAGAAAATGAGAAAAGTAACTTGGAAACTAATGTTACTTTTGACTATTTCATTGGCCCAACAAGTAGATTTTAACAAGATTTTAAGCAATAGAACTGTGTTCATAGGGAAAGTTGTAGATAAACTAATTTGGGCTCCTTCCAAGATAGGTAATTATATAGTTAAAATGGGTTACAAGGTAGTAATGAATGAACAAGCACATGACATCAAGAAAAGAGCCTTGTCATTCTATTGGAATCTAATGGTTCTGCCAAAGGTAGGTTGCTTTTCATGGATGGAATTAAAGCATAAGATTCTAACAAGTGAAAGATTGAAAAACTTAGAATTTATGCACCCTTTAAGTGTGTGCTTTGTGAAACAAGGATGGAGGAAGTGGATCATTTATTCTTGAGTTGTCTGTTTGCAAGTTCATATTGGTCTTTTATACAATCCAAATTAGGATGGTGCTCTCCTCTTCCCCAAAATTTATGAGATATGTTTACAAGCTAGCCTATATTATACAAATAATCACTCTTTGCAAGTATATGGAAAATAATACCTTCTTCTATTGTATGGTGTATTTGGTGGGAAAGAAACAAAAGGATCTTTCAAAAAGAAAAAACCAACTGAGATTTAGTGTTGGAAAAGTTGGATAAATATATATGCAAAATTACAAATGCATATGTGCAAAATTCAAAGCATGTGGTTTCTATTTTTTCTGAATGGGATGCAAAATAGTTGGAGTGGTCTTCTATGATTATCCCTTTCAAAGGCTGCCAAAAGTCAAATGCCAATGTCAAAATTAACAGGAAAAAGGTGATATGGTTTCCTCCTCCTGAAGGCTTTGTAAAATTAAATTTTGATGAAGCATCTTGTGGAAACCCTGGTGTGTCAGGATCAAGAGTAGTGTTAAAGAATCAGAAGGGCTCGATAATATGTGCAAATTCAATTAGTTTTCCAAATGGAACAAATAATCAAGCAGAAGTGCTTTCTCTTCTTCACGGTTTTCAATTATCAATTCAACAAAAAGTTTCAAAATTGGTAATTGAAGGGGATTCATTACTCATTATCAATGCATGCAAGGATAGAGGGTCAAGTAATTGGCAAATAAATTATCTATTGGATCAAATTTTGCATTTGCTTGACAAGATTGAAAATTTCCAGCTCAAACACATTTATAGGGAAGGTAACTAGGTAGCTGATGTTTTAGCTAACATTGGGTGTGAGCAAGGTCAACCAAAGAAGATGTATGGGATTCAACTCAATGTTTGCCCTACAATTTGCAGGATTTGATTATTTTGGAAAAAAAGCAGAGTAGTCACATAGTAAGAGTTGTATCATAGCTTAATAAGTGGAGGCAATGTTGAACAGTAAGTTGGTTTTAGCGAGGGAAAATAAAGCAATGTTTAATTGGGTAAAAAGCAAATTTTTTCATTTCTCAAAGTTTTGAACAAAGGATGAGAATACAACGAAGATCAATACCAAGGGAAACTAAACATATAACTTAAATTTTAAACTTGCATGATGAAGTTAAATATATTGATTAGAAGCTAGCATAATTGATAAAAAGCAGAAAGGGGAATTTGGCATGGTGTGTATGAAATTGGAGGAGGAAGTATGATTTCTATGTGGTGTATGGCGTCAAAGGTGGAAATAAGATTTAGTGGTGGTTCTAAAATTGGTGCGACTAATAGTTTGTGATTTTTGTAGGAAAATTTTAAAAGGGCAGACACGTCGAATAATGATGGGTGGTGGTACTGAAGGAAAAAGTGTATGATACAAGTTGATGCAATGAGAGGGATGCTGGTAGTCATAAGCATAGTATACAAGAGGCAAAAATCACAATTCTTCATGTAATCCAAATGGAAAGGATTGTGAGTACATTGTTCATCAGGAAATGTGCGAATTCACAAATGGCAAAGGAGAATTAAAACCATTTTGCCGAGGGGAATTAAAAATAATTTCACTGAGATATTCCAAATATTTCCTACAAGTTTCAAGCATGTGATATCTTCAAATATCATGTGTTTGATCAACATGAATTTAATGACAATGCAAGTTAATGATGGAGCTTCAGAAATTAAGTACAACCATCGCTCTTTAAAAATTCTTGGTTTGTTTTGCATTTGATAGTGTATTGGGAAAGTGTCATCTAGTAATCAATGGGCTGTTTGTATAGCATGGAATGAAATAGTATATGTTCTTACAGTATTTTCTATTTGGTTAGTTGTCATTGTTCTGGTGTTTACCTTAAATTTATTGCTTCCTAGATATCAAAGGGTCTCATGTCTAGTGCGACATGATATAGGGCTATTGCTTCTACGCAATATTGTTGTCAATTATACCGAGTAAAAGTCAAGTTTTTGTGTAGCATTGTTGGTGGGTTTAGACTGGCACCTAGGAGGCTTTATAAGGTGGGTGAAAAGGTGCTTGCACAAAGTTTTGTTTCTAGGATATTTAGTCTCAGTGGGTTTTTGGCAGTCTATAAGTGGGAAAAGAAAGTTGCTGGTTTCTTTTCAAATGCTCATGAAATACAAAACAAAAAAATTCAGGATCCCTGTGAAGATAAAAGCGAATGAGTTGCCATTCTCGAAGGAAGTCACAGAGGAAGAAATGTCACAGGTATTTCACATGGTTTTCCAAAGTCTTGTTGATTGCATCAAATCTATAATTAGTGGAGAAATAATTCACCCAGATTCACCCAGATTATTGTTTCCATCAAATCTTCTTTCAATTTTCTTATCAAATGCTATGGACCTCTTACAATCCTATAAGTCCCTTAAAATGGTGTATAAGGAATTAATTTTACTAGAAGCACTTGGGGAAAATGATTTTTTGAAGTTTTTCCAATGTTATAATTTGGACAAAGGCAAGGCTTATGTTGCAGGGTTATTTCCCAAATGCTATCTCAAGCATAGGCATGGATTTGTAGCTATTTATGGGGTAGTGTAGAAGGGTCTACGAGATGATGAACTATGGCTATTGTACAAGACAATTTCAATGCATTTAGAAGAATTGGGTCTACAAATGGTGGACATGATAAAAAGATAAGTATTTTTCCTCGTCTTTCATCCTTTGCCACCAAGTTTGGCATGGTCGAAGGTAAGTTGCGATGGCTCAAATTGTTCCACCAGGAGAAATGCAACATAAATGAATGAAGGCCAGGTTGATAATATGCTGGAATTGAATGTAGTTGATTAGAACATAAATGAAGAGGAAGATGAAATGGAAGAATGAAGCTAATATTTTTCAGATTTCATGAAGTTAATTTTGTATTTTATAAACTATGTTAACAATATTGGTCCTTGATAGTTCTATTACACTGCTATTAATAGATTGAACCAGCTGATGAATTTTTCTTACTAGTAGTAAAATTCTAGTAAATTTTGTAATTTTGTTTATAAATATTAATATAAATACTTAGGCTTATGCCTTTTACCAAGAAAAAAAAAACATCATGTAAGATGCCCTTGGTAAGATCTCTCAAATTGGTTATTACTAATAGGCCATAGGGGGCATGAAATATCAACAATTATCACTAATGGGCTAATATGGATAAGGCTCAAAATGGGAACAAAACTTTTGGGGTGCCAACACCCCCCCCCTCTCATAAATATTTCATTAATGATAATATTATTTTTGGGGCCTCTTCTAGTTTTGAAGCAAATAAGGGAAAAGTTATTTTGAATCAATATGCAAATTTTTTAGGACAACATATTAATTATGAGAAGTGTGTTTTGTTCTTCTTCAATATTGAAGAAAATATTCAAAATAAGATTGTGAAGATCTTGGGTTGTTGAAAGGCTAAACTCCCTGCCACTTGCCTTGGTCTTCCCATTTATACAAAGAAAATTGGTAAAAATTTGTTGTATGGTATTGTGAAGGGAATCCAAAGAAAGTTAGTAGGCTGGAAAGATAATATTATTAGTCAAGTTGATAAGTATCAACTTTTGAAAGCCTCACTACATAATATTTTTGGGGCCTCCTCTATTTTTGAAGCTAATAAGGGGAAGTTATTTCGAATCAATATGTAAAAATTTTAGGACAACATATTAATTATGAGAAGAGTGTTCTTTATTTGTTCAATACTAAAGAAAGTCTTAAAAATAAGATTGTCGATATCTTGGGTTGTCAAAAGGCTAATCTCTCTACGACTTACCTTGGTCTTCCCCTTTCTACAAAGAAACTTAATATCAACTTCTAGTATGTCTGGTGGAGAGAATACAAAGAAAGTAGGTTGGAAATGGAAGCTTCTTAGTCAATCCGTGAAGTATCTTTTTTTGAAGGCCTCATTGTAGAATATTTTGGTTTATTACTTATCTCTATTTAAGATTCCTAAATTGATGGATGAAATAATTGAGAAAATTTAGAAGAAATTTATATAGACAATGATGGATAATAAGAAAAGGATAGCTCTTATTAGCTAGGAAACTATTTGAAAAAAATAAATAAATGGTGGATTGAGAATTATAAGTATACAAAATTTTAATAAAGCCCTATAGGCTAAAGTTGGTGGAATTTGTTAAATAGTTATAAATATTGGGCCTTAATGTTTACAACTAAGTATCTTCATAATAGTGATCAAATATGCTTTCTCAATATTTCAAGTCTCCCTAGGGGATCAATTATTTGGAATAACTTGTAGAAAATTAGAGGTATTCTAAGATAAGGATTAAGGTGGAGGATGGGTAATAGTAAAAGGATAAAATTTTGGGAGGATAATTAGCTAGGAATTTTACCCCTTTCCTCTCACCCTCAATTCTCTAGATTAAAATAACCCCTCACTAGATTTTTTGGGTCGATGATTCATAGTTATATTACTTTGATTGGAAAAAATCCTTAATGGAAAGACTTCTCTTCTCAGCTGAATGGGATGTATAATGTTATTGTTCATTTTTTAAAAAAATTTATAAGGGATTGCAATTTATTTAATCCCTCTACGGAAGATAAAATCCTCTAGACTCCTCATTCTCTAGGAAATTTTACTATGGATTTTGATTATAATGTGATCTCTAATTTTCCTAATCCTATGGAATCATATGATTATTCATAAGATCATTTTTATTTATTTTTGGTGGGAAACTACTCACAATAAGATTCTTACTAAAACAATCTCATTAAGTGAGGGTTTTATATTCCTAATAGATGTATTATGTGTTTTTTTACTAAAGGGATTATTTTTTTTTGGTTGGTAAAAAATATGTTTTTTTATTAATGTTAGACCGAGATTTATCCTACCTTGAAACAAGGATGGTTACAAGGGGAACCATCTCCCCAAAGAAAGTACACTAGCAGAAACTTAAACCCAAAACATCAAATCACAAACCCCGAAGCAAGGAACATCGAACAATCAAATGTGACGGGTGAAATCACAATACTGTGTCTCACTTTTTGCCCAAGATGGACATTTACATCAGTATTTTTAACTGAATCTTCATCTTCTAAGACCTATAACAGCTAAACCATTAAGAATTTGAAGATGATGTGAACTAGTGATTTATGGAAATTTGTGTGTAGATTCTAAATACTTTTTTTTCAATTTTTTTGAAATAAATAATGAATCTTTCAACATATCCTTTAATAACTGGTTTTAAATAGAAAACAACATTTTTCATAAAGTAACATTTGTGTCGTACAACATAAATTTTTTTATATAAAGGATTAAATTCTAATTTTTGAAATATAGATTCTCAACATCAATATCTAGGGAAAGGATATTTTTCATAATATTTTGTTGAATGTTTTATTTTAAATTAATTTTTGAAG
Organism: Sequoia sempervirens; assembly: GCA_007258455.2. Taxonomy (NCBI): domain Eukaryota; kingdom Viridiplantae; phylum Streptophyta; class Pinopsida; order Cupressales; family Cupressaceae; genus Sequoia; species Sequoia sempervirens. Next base: position 51,655 of record VDFB02392959.1, on the reverse strand, counting down.
TCATTGTAACTATAATTTGGACATACATGTGTGTCGTACAACCTAACTTGTGTATATATTGAAATACAATTTTTCTTTTTGGGGTGAAACAAGGAAATCAATACCTAGGGAATGAGTATTTTTGAATTTTTTTTACAATGGTTTACTATTGTTCCACCTCTACACAACAAAGGGCTTGATGTTCAAAGAAAAACCCATGTTTAGTAAAAATTAAAAATTAAATACATGATAAAATGAAAATATATCAAAAATAGACTTGTTGGAAAGCTCATTTCAAGGGCTACAATCTTGAAAAATATAATTTTTAAATTATTTTATTTAATCCCGCAAAAGGTAAAGAAAAAGTTCATTTTTGCTAGCATTTTGATAGGTGCGAAGAAGACTCCATTGTGGACCTATGATTTAATTCTAGAGGGGTTCTATCCAAGGGGGTTTGATCTAAGGGGGTCTTATCTATCCATCTTCAATTAAAACCATTTAGATGGAGCCTCTTAAGAATTAAATCATTAGATTTTTTCTAAAAATAGTGATTTCAGGCAAAAATCAGCACATCCCAAAAGTGAGACACACTATTGTGGCAACACTCTAAAATTTACCTTTGGTACCTCCCTTAGTTTGTGATCAGAGAACCATGTAAAAAGTTTCCTTCTTTCCCTTCTTGTCTCTCTTCCCCTTCACAACAAGCCAACCCTCCTTCATCCTTGCAGCCTTCTTCTGCCATTCCTTAGATGTGACTTGATGTGTCCATGCCTCTCCATGTTCTCCATACTCTACTTGCCCACACTAACCCTCTGAATCTCCATTCACCTCCCCCTTTTCTTACACCCTTGCCAGACTTGATTTCTCCCTACAATCTGGAGTTTTAGCACCATGATGGTTTTGCACAGCCACAACATCATCAAAACTCCTCGCATCAACACTGTTCGAGGTAGGAACCTCAATATGACCTGACCCCCCCATCTAATATGAAACCCTATTTGGCTGATGCGGTTTTTAGTTATGCAAATCCTGAGAATAGCTCTTGCACCGCACTTCCTTCTTCCCACCCCATTTATCTACTGCATAATGAAGGTGAGACACATCCTGCCACCAAGTAGCTAGTTTAAGCAATTTGGTTTTTGCACATTGCACAACAAGATGCCCAGTTTGGAAACATCTTTTGCATCAAAATGGTACCCCTTCATAATCCAAGGGCTACACCCAACATCCTTTGGAAGTGTTGATTGGGATCTCTTCTGGGAGTGTCTTTGATACTTCCATCTCCACCAAAATCCGGGCATAGGTAGAATGCATAAGATTTGAGGAACCCTCATCAATCATCAAAAAATTACCTAAAGAATTTCCTATAGCCTCTAAACAAGACTCAAACCAGAAATGAAGAGGAAATTTTGGAAGCCTCACCCACAAAGGCACTTTATCAAAATTCTCCGTCGTAGGGTTAAAAGCCAGATGCCATGGCTTCAAAGATAGAGAAAATTTATCCTCCCAACTCCACAAAAAATCACACAGAACTTTATTTCTATCATCCACAGATTCAAAAATAACAATAAAATATCCTCTGGCAACTGGGTAGATTTGAGCACAGCCATCCACAATGGGCTCCCAGTTTTTGAAAATCCATTTATGGAGATCACACAAACATGGCCAAAAACCTCTGAAACGTCCAATCAACCCTAGTTTTGAAAACACTCTAAAATTATGAGACATCATCCTACAGGAAAACCGACATTGGGTTGGCCTTTAGACCAACAACTGCTTTCCCCAATGCCTAGAGGTGAGGCCCTAAAGGGGCATTAGTAGCAACCGCTAACCGACTTCCACCAAATCTCTCCCTAGAGCCAGGCTCGTGACATTCCGCACCCCGCACAATATTAGTTTCACTTGGTTGCACAAATTTGACCTTCTTCATGTTCATACCAAACCGCACATCTAAACCCCTGTGGCTCGGCAGACATCCTGCATTCATGCCCAGGACCGCAAAAAACCTAGCACTCAAAGGAGTAAATGGCTTCATCGCTCTATTTATTAAAGGGATTGTTAATCATTCATTCATTCTTCCACTATAATTTTGCTAAAGAAATTTCGGGACTAGTCTTCTCCTAGTTTGAGGTCTAGTGGGTTTTACTTGGAGACCTAGTTGCTTTTGTGAGTGGCTGGACCAAATATTCTACTTTTAAGCACCCTACCATTTGGGAAGTGTGGAACCAAGTTCCTCTCTATATTGTTTGGGGGTTATAGAAAGAGTGGAACAATATAATTTTTAGAGAGCCCATTAGAGATGTTAAGAATATGTTTCAAATTATAAGTTGTGCAATTCAAGATATTATTAATGTTGCTAACATTGATAAATAAATAAAAATCCCTTTTCCCTTAACATTAGAGTGAGCAAGAATTGGGGAATTTATTAGAATATAAGTAATACAAATACTTATACATTTTTTAGGAAACATACAAGATGGAAAAGGTCCTTTGAACGGATGGATTAAAATCAAGTTTTATGCATGCTCTAAATAGAACTTAGCTCAAACTATTGCTAGGGAAATTATCTGGGATGAAAAAGGAACTATGATAGAATGTTTTTCTAAAGACATTGGTTGTAAAAAATAGTGAAGTTAAGGCTAATACTTTTTTTTGGTAAATTCTAAAGTTAGAATATATTTGATTCAAAGAAAAAACAAACCCCTTAGAAGATCAAGGATTATATTGAAGGTATTAGAACCTCTTTAAATGTCTTTATTCAAGTAGGGAAATAGGGTAGTATATTTTTTGACTAATATGGACCTTTAGCTTAATAATTGGAAGCATTGGTTTGATAGTAAGGAGTTGATAAATATCAAAAATATTTTGAATGATGAGTGATTACAATGATATTTTTTATTCCTTGAAAATGATTACTGTGCATGGGCTCATTTCTAAAGTTTTTAAAAATAATGATATATGCTTCAAGCATCAACCCAAAGGTTACATTAAGCCCATGATATGTTTCTAAGATAGGTGACAATTTATGATGATATTCCTCATCTTGCTTGTGTTTCCATGCTAGATAATTTATAGAGGTTTTATTATGATTAAATAGGTGAGGGACATAAGAGAATTTCCATAATTAGCGCTCTTAATCACTTTCTTACTTGTGCTTGGTTTGCATTATAAATTTTATTTACGTTTAGAGAAAGATGAGAGGCCAATGTCTTAGGGTTGAATTAGAATCTTGCATGTGTTTAAATAAAATTTTTGAGCTATGGGCTATACTTGAGAAATGAAGTATTTCTTCACTCTTTCTTATAATGAAGGGGCATTATGACTCACTCACTAATAAATTTGTTAAATCATGATAGAAAAAATAAGTGGTTGTTTGTGGGGTTAATTTTGATGTGACTAAGGAGATGATTATGCAAGCAACTAGTTTGAATTACAATGCAGTCAGGGTTTAAAGACTAGGAAAAACCAACTATTAACAATTTATAAAGTCTTTTCTAGAGGAAGGGGATCTCTAGTTAGACATCAAAATGGATATGATAGATTTTCTTTTCTCTCTACTTGGGCTCTTGTAATTTACCATCTAATTAAATATTTTACCCTAGAAGGTAGGTTTTCCATGGTCTATGGCTACCATTTTATGCTTTTAGATCATTTAAGGTATGAAAATTTAATTAGCTTTCCCTTCTTTTTGTTATCTTTAATGAAAATACATCAAGGATGGGGCTTATCTTCCCCTTTACCAAGGTCTAATTTTTTCCTTATACAAATATAATCTCTATATGACCCTTGTCATTATCCCTAATCTGATTTCACCTATCCCTAAACTAACCACTAAAAATTTCGACCATAGTCCCTCTACTAAGTCAAAAAATAAAAAGAAATATTTTACTCATGTTATTGACAAAGGCAAGAAGATAATCTCTTTCATTGAATATGTGTCTAACCCTACTATTGAGGAGATGAGAACCATGAATCATGATCCCTTACTTACTGCCCCTAATTCTAAGGGTAACAAGGGTATGTCTCTTCCTAATACTAATGATTCCTCTCAATTCACCCCTACTTATAAGGGTAAGAAGGGTAAAAATAATCTTGAGGTGTCCTTGGAGGATTTATTAATGTATCTTAAGGAGAATGATAAGGAGTTAGATTCCCCTTCTAAGACCAATAATAATAAGTTCAAGATTGAGTCATCCTCTATGAAAGTTAATCTTGACATTCCTTTTGTCAATTTTGAGGAAGTGAATACTTACGAAGATAATTTTGTTAATAACTCCAAGGGAAGAAAATATTCTTATCTGGATAAGGCTTCTAATGGTACTAGGAAGGGGATTACACCTAAGAAAAATGAGGTATTTGAGGCTACAAAGGTGGTGGATTAGGATATTCACTCTAATTTTTACTTTAAGGATGAAAAGAGGTTTGTAGAAGAAGGATTTCAATCTCCTTTAGAGGATAATGAAGAATCCTTATCCCTTTCTCCTATTAAATTTGATGTTTTAGAAAATGACAAAGAGGATGCAAATAATGATGGTGTTCAAAGAAGAAATATGACACTATGAAAGAATCTTTAGAAACTTACCATGTTGAAATTGTTGGTATTCAAGTGAGGGTTGATAAGATGGAAGAGTTGTAGGAAAGGATTGTGGGCTATAACAATTATAAATAAAATTTAATTAATATGATACAATAAAAATATACCAAAATAGACTCATGAAGGTGAAAAAAATTATGAATGAGATTATTAAAATTATTGAGGAGGTTACAAGAAAGGCTATGACTAGTGTTCTCACTTTCTAATATGAGTTGAAAAAACAAAAAAAGCCACATAATGAAGACTTATAGTTGTCTAAGAAAAAGATGAGGAATAAGCATGCATAATTAGTTCTAGGAGTGATAAATTGGGACAACAACATAAGGGCTATACATATGGATTGGGATTCGTTTCTCTCTAACTATAGAAACTAGTCTTTCTATGTTTGGTGTAGTTTTAGGTGTTCCTTCTTATCATTGTTTATATATTATTCTTTGATTGTTTTTTATTTGGTTGGCTTGTCTGGTTTGTTTTCCAGCCAATATTTTTGTTATGGTAGTTTAGTCTTTGGTTCTTATAGTTTTTCTGAACTCTATTTTTAATGTAAGGGATTGGTGCCATTTTTGTAAGGAAGCTAAGATGGCGTAACAACTTCCTACACTAATCTTTAGAGGATAATAATGCAATAATTTTACAGATCTTTTGTTGGAATATTTGCCTCAATCCATACTGACATGTAACTCCTGGAGGGAAAAGTCATTGTGACATTAATCATGTCTGGCCGACTAACTATTCTGAATCCTTTGAAATGTTCCAAGTTGCTGAGACAAGGTTGGTGTCTTGCTGAATGAACTATCGCTGTGACAAGAAGCATTCGCTGTGACCTTTTGTCGAATGGAGACCTCTGGCCGACAGTATGTTCTTATCGGGCTTCAGGAAGACTCACAACAGCTGGTGTCTTCGGGGTGACTTCATCGCTCGGTATGAAGTCCCAACGACCGAAGAGAGTCTTACCGATAGCATATGGTCTTCGTGGTAACACTAAAGGGTTTTCGATATGAGGTCCCAGTGACAATGGAAGGTCTTGCCGACGGGGATACAACTGAAGTCATCGGAGTAGCTCTTGGCGCTCGGTGAAAGGTCTTGGCGAAGGTCAAATGTCTTGCTGACTCGGTAAGACATGAATGCTCAATGTGAGGTCTCGACGCTCATTGTGAGGTCTCGGCGAAAGACAAAAGTCTTTCTGACTCGGTAAGACTTGGTTGCTCGATGTGAGGTCTCGGCGAAAGACAAAAGTCTTGCCGACTCGGTAAGACTTGTTTGCTCGGAGTGAAGTCTTGGCAAAAGACGAATGTCTTGCCGATTATCAGGTGCTCCGGTGAAACTTGAAGAGACTTGGCGAAACCTCTTGGTGAAAGACGAATGTCTTGCCGACTGTCAGGTGCTTCGGTGAAACTTGAGGAGACTCGACGAAACCTCTTGGTGAATGGAAAGTCTTGCCAATGGAAAAGTTGAAGTCGTTGTGACTTTGTGAGCATCGGTATGAGTCTAGCCGATGAGAAATCTCTTTCCAATAGGAATGCAATGGATGTTGATGGATTCAGTATGACTCATGGCATTCGCTATTCTGTATTGCCGACTGGTGGAACCTACGCCAATATCAAATACTGGCTATGTTGGCATCGGGGAGACACGGTTATTGTCTCACCGACATGCCAACATAGGTTGAACGCCCTTGACCGATTGACCATCCTATGTGGAGCCTCGTGGACCAATTAGAGGAAGCGATTTTCAAATGGATGGAATTTAGATTTTTTGCAACAGTTGTGACGTTGGAGCTGAACTGTATGCAGGGAAAAACCAACGCTCAAGAGGAAAACTTTCTATGATGGGGCAATGGAGGATAAGGATGAACAAAAGAAAAAAATTAGAATGTGATAAGATTTAAAGGATCGATTCTGATTTGGAATAGTAGTGTGAATCGGATTTGTTGAGAGAATTTCTGTAAGGGATGAACAGTGAATGAAGCTACTGTGAACTGATACCAGAGAGTTGTATCTTTGCATTGTATGTAATTGTTGTTACTATAATACAAAGAGATTCAACTTGGTGTGGTGGGATTTTTTTCCTGAAAGGGTTTCCCACGTAAATCTGTTGTTCATTGTCTTTGAGTATCTTCTTTGTTTCTTTAAATCTTTCATGTGTGTCTTAATTAGATTGTAATTTGGAAATTAAAAGTATTGTATGCTTACTTCCCTATGGTTTTGACGTTAGGAAAGTTGCTTCCGCACCTCTTTCTTTCCTTACATCTTTAACAATTACAAAAACTTAAACAAAAATAAACACAAATATCAAGCATACTACAACACAATGATTTATGTGGGGAAAACCCTTTCAGGAGAAAAACCCCACACTCCAAAATTCACCCAATATATTATTCAGAAATCACAAAGATTACAATATACTTGTAGAGCAAGCTTCTCATAGGAGTATCACCACTTAGAGATCTAGAGGCAACACAACCACTATCAAAATCTCACAATACATCACACTACAAAGATGTAATACAACACCCTTATAAAATAAGGTTTCCTTCTAGGAAAAGTCAAGCTAATATAATATCGACCATTAGATATGAGACATAATGATGAATGGTTTATATTTACAATAATAAAATATAATAAAATTTTCCTTTCAAGGGCGCTACCCCTGATCTCCTACCAAGGCATGTTTCCCCTATACCCTAGTCGAGGGGATGATCCCCCTGAACCCCTCATGGGGGGGATCCCCCCTCGTCATGATCAGATGAACAATACCTTATGTATCAATAGTACCTTATGTAATTGCAAGGTTGAGACACATTTTCTCAACAATTTTCTAGCTTATCTTAATTATAAACAAGATAATAAATTAAAAAAAGAAAAAGAAAATGTATATAGATATCAAACCAACCTAAAAGAGAAAAATATAAAAAAACATATATTTTAGAAGAAAAGACAAACTTATAAGAAATAGTTTAAAATGCACACACACACATATAAGTTTGTGATATGTGGTTTTTAATATTTGTCTCTTTTAGTTTGGTTTGATATCTATCTTTATTTTCTTTTTCTTTTTTGATTTATTGTATTTTAATGTCATCCTTCTCATTTATTATGCCACCTCCCTCTCCCTCCTCTCTTTTTAAGCTAGATCTTGATTTGGTACTTTTTAATGTTTTTTTTCTCTAATAACACTTTATCTTCTTCATGGTGGATCACATAGTGTTCTCTACAATTTTGATGAAAATAACTATCACACAATCTAAATTAGAAGCTATTTGTAACTAGTTTCATGGATTGTGGAAATCTATGGTCTTTAATTTCTACCCTTTCTTCAACACATTATTTTCTAATACCACATATTCTAATGGATTTAAAGCTAGTGTTTGGAATGAGTATATGACTTGTAAAATGAATTAGAGGCATCTTTCTTTTTTTATAAGGGTCAATATTGGCGCTTATTCTCTATATTTATTTTTATTTTTATTATCTTTCCCTACTTATTTTTCTATTAATGAGTATAGATCCCAAATTTCATCTATATAGAAGAAACAAGATACATCCTTCCAAAGCACAATTTTAAATCTTGAGCTAGCTATATCTTCATTCTATAATTAGGTTCTCTATATAAATTAGTGATTGGGTAAAAGGGTATGAATATCTTGAAGTTTATATTAGTAAGAGAGTTAATTCAAAATATTCTTTCATTTTTTGTTTGAAATCTCCTAGATTTTGTTAATGAGAAGGTTTTGGTTAAGTCTAGATATTTATCCATTAGATGAGGAGGGATTACAAGGGTCTTTTGGATTCGGATTTAAATGTAAAGGTTGATGTTTATGGCCCTATTCAAAGTGCTTGAGGTTCATTTCTAGTTCTTGATTCAAGAGTTTACAAATATGCAAAAATGTCTAAAGAATGGTGAAGCAGGTATTGAGCCCAACATAAATTTGAATGTTTTGAAACCTTCATTTTCATCCTCTCTCATCTCACATAGTGCTAAATTGTATAATTTTAAATGGTTAAGGAAATACCTAATATGAATATGGGAACGCTTGAAAAATTATGGAGCTCCTAGTTTTGATACCCCTATTCAAGTTATGAATGTGGAAAAAAATGTAGAAAATATCATGATAGTCCTTTGGTTCTTTGGTTTCCTAATAAAGACATAGGATATATGTATTTGGGTCTAGAAGTTATCCTTATAGATCTTTGTAGGATTGTGTATCCCAATTCAATCTAATTATGGCGATGAACTATGCCAATGAACTTTATTAGTATGTTATATAAAAAGAGAAAAGACACTAAGTCCCTCAATTTATATATAATATATATTATACAATAGTCAATATCGTATATATATTATTATATTATTGCAATATTTGCATGTATAATTTGTTTTTTGAATACATACATATATACATACATACAACTTTTAAAAAATAATTTAAATATTTAAAATTATATATATTGAAAAGGTTTAAATGAATAAATTTAGAATGCAAACCATTGTTAAAACTTGTATAAAAATAAGATATATGTATGTTGTTTGTTTTGGAAGATAAAATATACTATAATATTCTTCCTCTTCCCATTTATTAAAATTTACATCAAACATCTAAGCATTTTAAATCCATACTAAATATATGAAAATAAAGAAATAATATTTCACTGTTAACCCTAACCCTAGCTATGCTTCAAAGAGGAGGTGGAAGAGGAGCAATGTTTGGAGGTATTTATTTCCCTTCCTCTCTCCTCTTAATTCCTCCTCATTGTTTACATAATGATCTCAATAGACAAGAACTCCTCTTATATCCACACATAAGGATTATTATGGTTTTTAATGGGTACCCTAGATCCTAGGGTGAGGATTAGTATCATATAATGAATGAGATATAACACTATATCAAAGTGTAACCCTGATGAGTGGGATAATATTTATTATTATAACTATTTATTGAGGGTAACAAACCCTAGGAAAGAGCCACCTTCATAGGAATATAAGTTGAGATCCTAGGGTAAAGATTGATTCTATTCAATGGATGAGATCTAATACTCTATTAGAGTTATGCCCTAATGAGTGGGAATCACTTTTATTATTAGTAGTTGTTGAGTACCAACCCTTGAGAGAGCTACCTTCTTAGGGAAATTAATTTATTTATGTATCCTTAACATTTTATTAAGTAAAAATGGCTATGAGCAGGAAAACGTGCCAAGGTGGGATTTTGAAAATTCCTGAAGGAGAGGGTGATGGCGGAGATGATCTAGAGGATGACGATGATTTTTTCTGGGTGTTCCATTGTCTCTAGCTGCATTTCTACCTGATAGGTAACTGGGAGAATTTATTTTCACTTCCCCTTTATTCTGCTGGTGTGGCTTTCATCACTTCTGTGCCGAGTGTGGCACTCTTGGTCTTTCCAGCCCCTGACTAGGTGCACTGCTTGCATTAGTTGGGGGCGAATTTTTGGTTGTGTTTAACTAGTTTCTTCTTTCCTATTCCTGGCTGATTTTGGGAGACTTGCATTTGCTTGAGGCTTCTCTTGGTCATCTGCTTGGTGCTTCGGTTAGAGGCTTGGCTCTGGTGGGTCTCTTATCTCTACTTTCCCTTAGCGAGGGTGGCTCTTTTGGGTTCCAATACGTTTCTTCTTCTGCATGTTGTTTAGAGCTACAACTTCTCCTTGAGGTGAAAAGTTTAGTTGAGGCTTGGGGGTTCTTTTTGTACCTCAAAGGGTTACAATTCTTGATTGTTTGCTTCAAAGTCTTGGCTTTTTTCATGCTTTCTTTTGCATGCAACATTGTTTCGTTTGAGATCTTGCTGGAGGTCATTGTTTTCTTGTCTATGGAGGACTCTTTAACGTGGTCTTTGGATGTTTTCTCTCTTTCTTTGGCTGATTATCTGAATGCAGGAGGGTGGAAGGTTGTTGGTTGTTTGTTGATGCATTCTCTTTGGTAAGGTGGTTGGCTATTGAATGTTTTTTCGTGCATCCTCTTTGGTGCCCTCTTGGCAGTTGAGTTATTTTTCTCCTTCTGGTGCCTGCTTCACTGCTTTGCTTAGGTTGAGTGCTATTGTCCCTTCTTTTTGGCTGCTCTGCTCTACCTTTTTCCTACTCATGAGTATGGTTGCTCTTGTCCTGTTTGTGGACTTTGATCTCTTTGGGGATGGGATTTTATTGCTTTGAACTTCTTTGTTCGAGGTGGGTATTTTATCCTCTTATTCTTCTGTTTTGGAGCTGCATGCTCTTGCTTTTGTGGGTTTCAAGGTTATGGATGTCTTATGAACGTTGGTCACTGGAAAGCATTCTTCTATGGATGGATTTTTGTTTCTTTGGTTTGCCTTGCTTCCTCTGGTTTCTTTGTGGTGGAGAGGGCATTGTCATGTTCTGAGGCTGTTTGTTTCCTACTTTGGTACCTTCGAGCAAGGATTTCTCAAGGGTTATAGTTTATGCATTGTTTATGTTTATTGCTTTGTGTTCCTAACTCAAAAGGTTTAGGGTCTGTTTAAGGAGGTGGTTGCGTTGGTTTCAAATGGAGCTATTTCTAAAGCTATTGTGAATATGCAAAAATTTTGGTACAAGGTTTCCTTTGAGGTCCTCTTTGAAGGATTGTCGGTTCTTTATGTGGTAAGATTGCAGATGGTCCTCAAGGGTGTTGTGGACTCCCTAGTCTCAAGAATCTCTTTGGTGGGACAGATTTCAAAGTTCTTGTTGAAGGCTCTAATGCTTTTGTTGCTCTTTGTTTCTAAGAGTTCTCTCTCTATTAGAGTGTGTGATTTCCTCTTGGCTCTTCAGATGGTGTCTCCTATTGAGGTGGAATCAGCTCCTTTTGAGGTGGAGACCTCTCTTATGGAGGTGGAGATGGGTTCTGAGGGTTTGGTGGGTTGCTCATGCTTCTTCTACTAGTCTTCTCCCTTGTTGCTCCAATTGAGGTGGTGTTCGAGTTTGCTGGGGAGTCTTTGTTGCAGTGGACAGGGTGCTCTTAGTAATTTCTCCTATAGAGGTGGAGAGGAAAATTGGTTATTGGAGAGGAAAAGTTATGGCTTAGGAATTGGGTTTTTTGAGCAACAGGTTCACTGCTAGTTGGCTGTTTCAAGGAGCGTCAACAAGCTCATATTTCCTTAAATGCTAATGTTCCAGTGTTTTGGGATTGGGTAGTATTTCCCACCCTTGGAGTGGCTGTTGATTCCAATGAAGTTGGCCTAGATTGGTGGGAGAATGTGTCCCAAATTGGTGATCCTCTTGCTCAGATTATATGGCTGCTCTGAAACTTTTGGTTCTTAGTTTTATTATCCCGGACTGCTATTTCATGATAGCTATGTTATGGTTTCATACCTGTTGGACTTTGGTTAATCTTATAAATGGTATGCATACCATTTTGAGGATTAACTTGGGGATTTCATTTTTTATTATGCTATTATTAGTTCTATGGTTGCAAGTTTGGGTTCTTGGCCTGCAAGCCATTTTGGGCTTTGGTTAGCTATTTTCTGGTTGGTGTTGTTTTCCTGGAATCTATTTCTTTGTTTGTTGTTTTGGCTTTGTAACCACAGGATCAAGGCCCTTTCCCTACTTTTCTAATCAATTTTTTTTTATTAAGTCACTTAAAGTGACTTTATAAAATGGCTTATGTGTCTACCCATTTAGACCCTTAAGACACCTTACTCTATTATGTCTAGACTAAAAATATTCTTGACCTTGGTAATGGTGCCATCTAGGTGTTTTAACCTAAACATTATTTTACTATAATTTATATTTTTGTATTAAATCTATAAAATATTCAAAATTATTGGTCCTTTTGTTTCTTCCCATGCAAGTTTGTGGCATATTTCTCTCTCATATCTCCATCTTGCCACTTGTTCAACCTTGTGAATTATCTTCATTTTCATTGGTTGGTACTAGGTGTCATTCAAACTTTGTGATGACACTTACTATTGTTGTGCAACATCTTCCTTCAAGCATGTGTTAAAAAAACATGTCTATTTTTTTGGGTTTTAGTTGGTAAATTTTATGGGATTTACACAATGGTGATGAATTTACATCAAAAGGTTTTAAATATTTCCTTGGCCAAAATGGGATTCAATATCATCTCATCATTTTAATTACTCCCAAGAGAATGGTGTAGTTGAAATAAGGAATGTAGTTAGGGCCTAGTATTATATTCAATGGAATACAATTATATTTATGAACAAACAAACAAAGATAGTTACTTATACTCACAACTAATCTCCTTGATTAGATCATCGAGGGGAGACTCAATACAAAGTTTAGTATGATTATCCTCCATATATTGGACATCTAAGGAATTTTGGATCCACCTACTATGCCTTGATTCCTATGTAGAAAAGAAATAAATTGGAATATTGGAGTCACAAATATCTTTTTCTAGGGTCTTTTGATTCCTCTAAGGTGGTTCCATGATGAAGATAATATGAAATTTCTTTTTTTATTTTTTATTTTTTTTGAAACTTCCAAATATGCTACTAGTGTTGAATGGAATTTAATCCTATATGATAAATTTTCCAAATTTGTCTATTGGAAAGATCATGATTATAATATTGTAAAATTTAAGGGGTGATAAGTAGTTTGGAGTAAAATTTAGAATCTATACCACAAGTTTTGGATGGATAAATTCCCTCTCATAAAGAATTTTAGACATCATTGGATGAAGGTTCTAGAATTTCACGACAATAATTTGAACATGATGAAGTTTTTGAGTAAGAAGTAGAAGCACTAGTAAATCAACTTGTACTTTAAAAAAAGGGAAAAACGGTCTAAAAAATCCTTAAATATTTGATACTATATGAAACTATAAATATGGGAACAAGTTCATACAAAGAAAGACAATATACATATATTCCAATGAAGAAGTTAACAAGGCGTATGTTGATGAAATCAATATAAAAATATACTTAATGTTGGAGAATGCCAAGATTATAGAGCTTGAATCAGACTTCAAAAAGTGAATAAAATAAAAAAATTAGTATTTCTATCAATATATAAATGAAGAGTGTATAATACAATGATCAAGCCTTGCTTATATAGGAAAGGATGAAGAGGTGAGAAGGTAGGAGTGAAACTATGGCTACCCATCCAAAGCTTGGAAACTTGTGATCCCACTTGACAAGTGTGTGAGCAAGTGTCAATAGGTGTCTTAAGTCATGAGGACACATGTATCAACCATATGAAGTGAGAGAAAAAGAAAAAGAAACCCAAGTAAACTTAAGCTAGGTGTGAATAGGTCAATCCTAGAAAGGTGATTAGCTAACTAGGTATGATAATGAATCTATTTGCACTAACACCCCCCTTAAGTGCAATTAGGGAGTAATGTATGCACTAATGACGAGCCCCAAATGCTAGGCCATATTAGATACTCATGTACAATTTTCCCATAAAGTGGAGTAAAGGAGAAAAACCTAGATGGGAAATAAAAACCCCTCTCCAAAAGAAAAATGATGTGATGAAATAAAATGTATAAGTGAAGAAGATAGAAGGAATCATGATGACCCCCCAAGGACTACTTCTAGCACAAAGTAAAATGAATTTTATTCCCATAGGAGAGAAAAGAGAGAAGGTCATGTCCCACATAAAATATGAACTGATGAACTCCATACAAGGAAATGCTTCCTCCCAAAATTGATAACAGAAGAGAAACCATGTAGCCTCCCCTCAAAATGATTCTTGTAGTGTTAGTAGATGCTCAAAATTGGATGTTGAAGATGATCCACAAACTGTGAATACAATTTCTCCCTTTGGTAAGAAACAACATCACAAATGTGTGCAATATGACTTCTCATTTTGAAAAGGAATACGTTGGAAGTAAGATGAATGTCTTTGAATGATGCACATGATCCAAAGACTAAAATGATGCCAATGATGCCTTCAAATGATGCTCAATGATCTCCAAGACAATGGTGATGTGTGAAAGATGTTGATAAGATGGATGATGTACCATAGGATATTTTAGAATAGGGACTGGATGGATATATGGTGATAACTGGACCGATGTGAATCTAATACTACTACAAATGATGATAACAGAGTTGGATAGGTTAACTCATGAATGTATACACAATCTATCATGATAGAAGCTGATGTAGGTGAGGAAAGATTAATATCCAAATATGGAAATAGTGATGCAACTTCATTGAAGCTAACATCAAAGATAAGATGAATGTCCTCAATAGTGTCATCAAAATATACAAAGTGGGATTCTACAAACAAAGATATGATGTCTGGTAGATATGCACCCCAATGTGGTGGATCTCGAATGATGATAGAAATATCTTGATGCCAATCATCATTGGAGCTCATCAATGAATCAACACTAGATTCAAATGTAGAAACATGTGTTGTGGGAGATGAGATATCAATGCAATCCATTTGACTACATTTTCCATCCCTAAATGATGGCTTCTCACAAGATGCCTTAGTTAGATTATTTTTGCAATCTCCAATATCAAATCAATAATTTAATGAGATACATGACAAAATTCATCCACATGTTGATTTCTCCCAAAATATTTGCACTTCATTTTGCATTTCTAGACATTATCTAATTATAAAAAAATCAATGTGAAATGCAAGATTGAGCCCCTAAAATGATTATTGCTGATTGTAGCCCCTCCCCAAAAAAGGTACAAAATAATTTTTACAAGTTATGAAGATCGGATGCCAAAATATTCCATTTATAATTCACGAATATTTTTATAATTTTATGATAAAATGGTACTTAGACCTTATTTTTGCATGCAAAAAAGAATTCCTTGTGAAATTCTAATATGTATAAAAAAATTACAAAAATTTGATAACCGGGGTGAAAGTTATGCCCCATAGAAATTTGCTTACAATGTTGACTTCAGAGGCTTAAAAATATGTTAAAATAGTAGCAAATCAAAAATTTCTCGATGCTAAAATTTTGGTTATGAAATGAGGTTTTTGTTGACTATTCACACTTCAAAATGTGATCTCCTATTACAAGTAAGATATGAAAAAAAGAAAACTACCCCATTATATAATGGTTGGTGGTTTAACAACTAATAACAAAATTAAATGTGGTGAAATTTTTAAACCACAATTACAATAAGTGTTAGTTGTAACTACTTATAGAAAAAACCAGGAAAAATAACCAAATGGAAGGAGTTGATTGAGTAATGTGGAGCTGAGAGACGTTGGTTTTTTGAAGACCAAATCTCATGCATGTAGATGATCAACCTAGTATGGTAGGTACTAGCTTGTGGAGAATTGACCAAGTCATGGGTGCCTTTAGAATGATATTGAGGCCGAGTCAAATGTTGGAGGCATGTCTTTGGTGCAAAAAGATACACTTCTTGCATGAGACTTCCCTCTTCCCACGCCTAAGCAACAATTTGCAGTTGGTATCCTTGGTGGCTATCATACTTCTATCGACCTAAGCATCCATCAACTTGCTGCCTTTTCACACTTCCCTCAATCTCTAGGATTCTACAACTCCATGACCCATTCACGATAGCCCCTTTGAACCAAGATTTTCTTGTAAAGTTAAAACAATCCACAAATGAGCATATGCAAAGTGAGAAAATATTATAAGCATGTAATGTGTTGTAAACTGTACAAATGAGCCTTCTAGATGTAATGATGATGTTTGTTTGGCTCTATGACATTCCATTGATAGGGCTATGTATGGGAGTCACCTTGATGTGGGAATGAACATGCTCTCATGGCTCTAATAACATATTGGAGAATTCTAAGATCAAAGAGCTCAAAATAGACTTCCACAAGTGAACAAAATAAGTACAATAGTATGTCTATCAATATACAAATAAAAGTACAATGATCAAGCCTTGCTTATATAGGCAAGGATGAGGAGGTGAGAATGTAGCAGTGAAACTCTGACTGCCCCTCCAAAGGTGGCACACTTGTGAGCTCACTTGACAAGTGTGTGAGCAAGTGTCAATAGGTGTCTCAATTCATGAGGACACATGTCTCAACTATATGAAGTGAGACAAAAAGAAAAATAAACCTAAGTAAACTTAAGCTAGGTATGGATAGGTCAATCCTAGAAAGGTGATTAGCACTCCAAACTAGGTATGACAAATGACAATGAATCTATTTACATTAACACTCAAAACTAGCTTCCTTTAGGATGTTGAAAATGTTGAATTTTGGAGAAAGGCTACACAAAGTGAGTATGAGGCTTTGTTGAAAAAAGTGACTTATGTTAGTCAATTCTCTATTGGGTTGTTATAAACCACTTGGATGCAAGTGGGTCTATCACAACAAGTACAAGGCTAATGACTCACTTAATAAGCACAAGGCGAGGCTTGTTGCAAAGGGATATGCACATAAGGTGCATATTATGAAGAAAATTTTACACCTAAAATGAATTTGACCACCATTCAAACATGTTTGATAAGTTTTTCTTGGTAAGAGTAGATCGTTTTTGTCCTACATTCCCATTATTAAAATGGGAAAAGGATATCTCCATGGAAGTTCCTATCAATTTGGATAGTATTGCTTTAAAGCTTAACAAAACCACTTTTTTTTTACTATGGAAAAATCTTTTGGCCATAGCTATGAATTAGAGGGGCCAAACCCATACAAAGAAGAAAGAAAATCACCCTACAAAAATCTAAAACAACATGAAACTCCAAGAAGCATAATACTATAACAAAACACAACACCCCATGTAAGGGGACCACAAAGTAGTAGGCTAGATGCCAACAAAGAAAAAGACCACCACCTATAGTGGTTTAAATCCAAAAATATTTAGAGAGCTTTGTTTTGATTTAGCGTTGTAATGCTTTTCTAAATCAAAATCCACGTGAATGGGATTAGAAAGGTCACTTACACAAAGAGAAGGATAATTACAATGTGAATGAAATACAATATATTTTAATATTTAAATTACATATATTCTAGTTTGTTTGTTGGAATTAATGTCGTCTACCATAGCATAATATTATTTTCTCTTATTACATAATATTTAAATTGATCAACAATCTATATTTAAATAATTTTTTATTATTTGAATAATTGAGTAATTTGTTTCTAATAAAGAAAAAAAATATTTTTGTTATAGAAAGTCACAAAAAGTAGTCTTTAAACATAAAAGATATAAAACAAAAACTATTTATTGCTTCTTAGAGATTTTTTTTTTAGAGGTGGCATAAAAGATTGTCATCCAACATATAATTAGAAAATAAAATTGTCACATATAATTTTAAAGATTGTCATCCAACATATTATTTAAATAGGAAGATAATAACTCTATGTATATCCCAATTAAATTAGACAGTATGATTTTAAAGTTCAACAAAATCAGTTAATAATCTATTTTTAAGGCAATTTCTATAAATTGAATAGTACGATGAACAACTAACTAATGTGTACTAATGAAAAATTATTTTCTTTTAAAGAAAAAGCTGTTTCATTTATAAAAAGTTATAAACAGTAGAGTTATTGAGCATAACATTTAAAATTGAATCCGTCAGATTAAAGATTTGTTTTTTTTCAAAATATCTAAAATTTAAGATTTGTTAAAATTGAAAATGTGAAACATAACAATTACATCCATTTCTGTTTAATTATATTTTTTAATCTATAAAATCTATTTTTCTCTCTCATATTAAAAATAAAAAAGTATAATAATTATATATTTTATTTATCTATACAAATTTGTGTACAAAATTTACAAACACATTTTTATTTCAAAAACATAGAATCATAACAAAATATTTTTATAAATTTATATTAATATTCATAAATAATCAAGATAGATTAATGGGACTGTAAGAAAAATACTATTTAGATTTTTTTTTGGAAATAGAACATGGAATCCACAAAAAGATTTGATTTTTTATCTATCTATAAAAATAGGTAATTGTGATTATTAGGAGGAATTAGACTATCTAAACACTGTCTTAAAAAGCTTTTCTTTTTCTTTTAAGCAAAAAGCAAGAGTCATTCATAATCAAAACTATAGAACATACCTAATTCTGATTCTTATTTGAATCAGGTACAAAAGCTCCAATTTCGACACCAAATAATCTAACACTATTGAAACTACCATTAGCTACAAGACCCTTTCCATTATCAACAACTAAAAGCGAGGATTTAATAATCTATATTTGGGAGATAATAACAACTACTTATCGATTTTTTATATTTTAAAAAATATAGAAACATCTATTTTTAAAAAAATTAATAAATAAAAATTTATACACTTCAATAATTTCTTTCATTTCAAGTAATGCATGAATTGCTCAGTTTAAATAGTTTACTTTCAAAATCCAGGGATTGTGGTTTAGACAAGTGGATTCATGTAGCAAAGCAACAATTTTATTTATTTTTATTTTTAAATAAAAATGGAATAATTGCATTTGCATGTACTAGAAAATTGAAAAACTGTTTATGCATGCGTATAATCCACGTCAATAGTAATTGCAAGGAAATAAAATATACTATTTATATAAATTTTAAGATAAATCAATTAAATGATTTTGATAAATAAATATTATATAAATTAATAAAGATATTAAATTAAATGTTTTGAATTATATAAATTAAATAAAGTATTTAGTTTTTTGTTTGATGTTAAATTTAATTTTTACATTAAATGTGTTTTTCTATGAAAAAACAATGATTGAAAATTGTAAAAAAGAATGCAAGATTGAAATGATTTCAACCATGAAATTTTCTAAAATATTAAAAAATATAATATATAATTAAAAAAACAACTACATTTATTCTGTTTTAACTTTACATTAAAAAAGATAAAGATGATAATTTTTTTTTGTTTTAAATTTAAATAATAATATTTTTTTCATAAATATATATTTTTCAAAAAATAATATTAATAATAATAAATCAACAAATTATGAATTCCTTTTGATACTTGTAATTTTTAATATAAAATTTAATTTTAATTTTAACATTTTTAATATAGTTTATTTTTATTTTAATATTTTATTTGAAATATAGTTTTAGTTTTTAAAATTTAGTTTATCTAATAATATTTTATAATTTTTTTTATTTGTTTTTGATATAAAATGTAGCAAAAACAAGGGTATTGTCCCATCAATACAAGACACCAAAGGCCATCCAGAGCAAACACATTAACAACACAGTGACAGTAGAGAGAACCAAGCCATCACCCACAACAAGTCAAATAAAAAACCTAAAACAATAGTAAACACAAGATAAATAGAGTCCATCATGCAGGCATGATACAGAGCAGTCGAGTCCAAAGACCCCTAGGGGTCAAACCAGTTAAAAAACAACATATACATACTAAAAGTCATAGAGAATCTATCAAAAAACATAAAGAGCCAAAAGCCTAATTTTTTTCCTCCATGCATGGTTTGTCCTAAATAGCAGTTGCCCAATCCACTGTGGGGAACTTGAGAAGCTCCTTAAAGCCAGCGTCTTCCTCGCCATCGTCCGTAGACTTGTCCTTTTGCAACAAGTATAAACTAGTCGCCGACCTGTGCATGACCTTCAGGGCAAAGTGAGACACCTCCTGAACCTTTTTTTTCTAGCCTTTCAATTCTCCCTTTCAGCTTGCCAACTTCATCCCAAGCCTGTTCTTTTTTATTGTAATCTTCTTTCAAGGGGGTGTTTCCCTCAACCATATTAGAGGCTTGGGGTTTAATTTCCTTCACATTAACATTGGTAGGGCCCTTCTTCAAGCTTTTAGACACGTGGGAGGTGCTACTCACCGAAATAGACTGGTCCTCCCCTCCCGCCACCTTATTCTCCTGGCTTCCGCTGTCACTCCCATTTTCATTATCTGAATCCGAAGCCTCCTTAAGACTTCCCACCTTGTCCTGCTTAAAGACCAATATATTATATATACGGGGGGTATTAGCTTCTTCAGTGATCTCGATGTCGGAATCAATTTGATGGAGGCAAAATTTAGTTTTCTTAGAGGCTTTGGCCTTAGGTTTCGGGGTAGGGGCAAGACGCTTTTTTTCTTTACCCTTTTCCCCCGGACCCTTCGCAGGGGATGTGCCATGGGGAAGGGCTTCCAAGGTAGGATTTTTTAGGCATTTTTTCTTGCTCAAGCCTAACACTTCCAGAATGCTGGCAGAGGGGGGAGTAGAGGAAACCATTGTTTCATCAAGAGCAGGTAGACAAGGGACTTATTGCACAGTGATAGGCCGAGCAGGACAAAGGGCCATGTGAAAATGATAAAGCCTAGACATAAGGCCTTGGTGCAAGATAATACAATTCTTTCTAGAAAATGAGGCTTCATTAAACTCTGCCACAGTGCTATCTAGAGAATGAAACAAGAAAAAAGGAATGGAGATATGCTGGTGATTCCTAACGTGGTTGAGGAAATTAAAGTGGTAATAGTAGTAAACCCCATACCTTCCTTCCAGTGTGAAGTACTTCATGATCACCATACAAACTCTATCCCATGGCTCTGGGAGTGCCTTGTAGTCATAGCCACCCCGCAGCTTGACTGGTTTCTCCTCACCACAAAAGAATTGGTTAAGACTAATCTAGTCAGGCACCTTCGTGGTTTTCTTCCAGGTTCGACCACTATTCGGAAGCCCCATGACTCTAGCAATAACCTCCTCAGAAACTTCAAAGGAAATGCCACCGATGGTAACCCTACCATCATTCCAAGAGGTGACAAACTTACTTGACATGCCCTCATCGTGTCTAGTCATTGTCTCCATATACTGGGCAATGCCGCCCTCTTTGCAAATGTGCCAAACAGTGGCATCCGCCTTCCACTTGTCACACCTGTCCGGCTCCACGCGCACTCTGTCCCCACCCATAGAGCCCACACAAAAGTCACCTATCCCTAAAACAGGAAGGAGATAACCAAGGCACAAGAGTTGGCAACCAATTCTAGAAGTGTCGAAAGGGAAAAGGCCGGTGAAAAGTGACCAGAAAAGTAAAAAATGAAGGCAATAAATGCCATAGCTCGCATCCCATGCAAAGGTAGTAGCTCCCTCGTGCGAATCGCCCTAGGCATGTAAGGGCATGATATCAACGTAATACTTAGCTAGCTCAAAAAATCTAATAAAATCCGCTAACTTATGAAGCTCAGCACAAAAATTTAGGGAGTTTAAAAAATGATGACTCCATTGGCCAGTAGGGGTAGAAAGATTTTCCTTACCATCGGCCCAAAAGAGGCCGTACATACCGACGAACAAACACATGATATCCATCACCTCACAAGACAACCAATTATTCAAAACCATGCTCCCGCCATAAATACTAACCAAAGTTAGTAGGAGCCCAACTAAAATAAGTAAGCACCTTCTAGGGCTCAACATTTAAATGTTTGAGATCTTCCCTTAAACACACCAGAGTCGAGGGGGGAAAAAAAACAACTTTTCGCCAGCACCGTAGCCCTTCAATATCAAGACCCACCGCCACCAAACTGTCAGCAGTCACATTCCCCTCTCTATAGACATGCTGGATAGAAAAGTCTTGAAGACCATTTAGGAGGGAGTAAATGTCCTCCATAATACCTTTTAAAGACCACCCTGCCTTCATCTTGCCTTTAGTGGCTTCCACAATTAGCATTGAGTCGCCTTCAATTTCCATGGTCTTGACACCGAGTGACAACGCAATTCTAAGACCCCAAAAGAGAGCCATGCCTTCAGCCTGATTGCTAGTGTGATCTTTCAATTTCCCAGCATAGGCAGCCACCAGGTAGCCGGTATGATCCCTGATAATACCCCCTCTGGCTGCCATACCTCCCCTAGCCACCCCATCAAAATTAAGCTTAACCCAGGGGGACTTAAGGGTTCTCCATCTAGTATGCTTCCTAATGATCACTTTGGAATTATCAAATCTCTGGAACTCACTAGGTAATTTCCAAATAGTTGCTATGCTTCTATCCCAAGTAATTGGGGGATTACTAGGCGTCTTCCATTTGCAGGTCGAAATGTTATCCAGGAGAAGCTTATTAAGGATTATCAACAAACCTTCCACATTGTTCATTTTTTATTTGTTAATATTGAATTTATGTTAATATTTTTTTTAATATATTAATTATAGTTTTTAGGTACATATTTTATTAATATTTCAATTCTAATAAATTAAAAAAGAAGTTTTACTTTTTTATTTAATCATTTATTAAGTTAATAAGTTTATTATTTGTTATTAATGTTTTAAATTATTAAGTTTATTAATATTAGGATTTTGATATATTTCAACTTTGATTCTAGTATATTTTATTTTAATTTTTTGTAGAGAATGGGGGATTCGCTACTCACGAGTTCTCTTCATTCAAAGAGTCTCACGGGGTGAACTTTCCTAAACTACCTCAAGGAATAGTAAGGAAGTTCTAGAATCAAAAAGAGCAGGTCACGAAGATTTTCTCTCGGCCAAAGGACAACGTGGGATACGGACGACCGCACGACGCGCTAGCGTCCCGTATAGACCAAAAAGTGAGATTATCACAGAAAATGACAAAGTGACTACTTCTATTCTAATTTCTAAGGACTTCTAGAATACAGGAAAGTAACAAAAAGTGATAGAACTAAAATAAAGTAAAGTAGAAATGATAGAGATAAGGAGAAGAAAGGAAATGCTCACAAGCACGCAAGTGATGAAGCCTCCAACACGTGAATGTCTTCAATACCTACATGTGTAAGATCTGGAGAAAGTGTTGGGGTAGTATAGGGGTTTGCCTCAGTCAAACCCTCATTTTGGTGTTCCCACCTCCATGGATAGCCAAACGATAGAGAGAGAAGTAAGCAAATGTGATGTGATAAAAGTAATCCTTGCTTGAGGAGAACCCATATCACAAAATATGAGTGATAAAAGAAATCCCCACTCGAGGAGGAGAACCTATATCACGAAGTAAATATGCAATAGATAGGGGAATCCCAGGATGCTCGCAAGCACAAGGTGAGGGAGATAGAGCTGCAAGGCTTAAGGAAGCCAAATGGAGAGAGCAAAAGAGCTGCAAGAGCCAAGAGTGTTGCAAACGGTGTTGCAAGGATGTGAGAGCTTTAGGGAATGCTATTGTAGCAAGCAATGGAGATCTGCAAGCTTCAGAGAGCAAGAGAAAGTGCAAGATAGAATCCAAGAAGTAGAAGAACTTATAAGGAGCAATAGGATTGAAAAGATATCATTTAAGGAAGGAAAAGAAGCTTCCCGGGCCGTTACAAGGCATCTCAAGCTGTTACGACTGACCAAAGGAGATGAAAATTGGAAAACATGTTCGGAGGTGGTCATTTGAATGTTGAAGCATCGTAGGACACTAGCACGACGTGCAGATGTCCGTGTGGCATGCTAGCATCCAGATATGTCATGCTACAAAATAACATGAATGGGGAAAGCACAAGGTTTCATGCAAAGATGACACATGAGGGTAGCTGCTGAAAAGGGGTGTTGGAGCATCCTGAGAAGGGAAAAAGGTTGTTGCAGGGGATAAAATGAGCCTACGCAAGATGCTAAGGGAGTGGACAATAAACTGGACACAAAAATGCATGTGAAATTGCCAGGGGTGCAATTTTATGATGTTACATTTTTAATTTAGATTTAATTTTGAAATTTATTTTAATTATTTATGTTTTTTTATGAAATTACAAATAATAATTAAAAAATATTAAAATTAATTTAGTTTATAATTATTTATCTTATTAAAACTTTAATTATTGTAGAATAATTCTATTTTAGATTTTTTTTATAATGTATATAATAAAATAAGTTTCTAAATTAAAATATAAATTAAAATTTATAGAGTGAGAGAGAAGGTAAATTTTGATTTGTCGTTTCATGCCAACAATCCAAGGATAGCACATCCTTCAGGAGTTATGATATGATAATTCACCTTTAAAACCTCTTAAGGATATGATAATTCACCTTTAAAATCTCTTTAGTGTACCCATTGCACACTTAGGAGGAAAATAGATAGAGAGATAAAGAGAAAATAAATAGAGAGAAATAGAGAAATAAAGAGGGAGACAAAGAGATACAAGAGTTAAAAAGAGAGATAGAGATGCAAAAATAGAGGTATAGATATAAAAGAATAAATATGGAGAGACAGAGATAGAGATAGGAAGAGAGATAAAGAAAGAGAGGAAAAGAGAGAAGAGGAGAGACATAGATAGATATAGTCACATAAAAAGAGAGAAAGATCAAGAGAAACAAGAGACAAAGATATATATAGAGGTAGAGAGATCAAGAGATAAAGAGGGAAAAGGGGAGAGAGGGGGAGATAAATAAGGATAGCAAAAAATAGTAAGGGGAGAAATATAGGGAGAGGGAAATAAACAGAGAGAAGAAATGAGAGAAAGATAGAGGATGAGAGAAGGAAAGACAAATATAGAGAGAAATAGGGAGAGAGGAAGAGATAGATTAAGAGATAATAAAAAATATAAAGATAGAGAGGGAGAAAAAGATATAAAATATCTCTCCCTCTCTTTCTCTTCCCATATATCTGTATATATATCTCCCCAGGTGTACCTCTCCCTACCTCTCTCTATCTCTATATATTTCCCTCTCTCTACCTCTATATAACTTATTATCTCTATCTTTCCATCCCTCCATCTCTCCCTCTCTCATTATCTCCCTCTCTCTTTGTCTCCCCCTCTTTCTATCTCTATTTCTCTCTCCCTCTCTCTCTACATTTCCATTTCCATCTCCATCTCTATCTTTCTGTCTATCTCTCTCCCTATCTCTATCTCCTTACCTCTCCTTACATCTCTCTCTCTTTCCCCTCTATCTTTCCCACTATATATATCTCTTTATCTCTCCCTCTTTCTATCCATATCTCTCCCTATCTCCCTATCACTCTCTCTTTTTATATCTCTCTTTTGAACTCTATCATCTCTCTATCTCTCTCCCTCTCCCTCCCTCTCTATCTATTTATATTTATGTCTCCCTCTCTCTATATATCTCAATATCTCTCTCACTTAGACACATACACACTCCTTATTTCTCCTTCCCTATCTCTTTCACTCTCACACACACACTCATTGTTTCTACCTCCCTATCTCTATCTCTATCTATCTCCCTCTCTCTATTAATTATCTCTATCACCTCCTTTATCTCTCACTCTTTCCCCCCCTCTCTCTCTCACACACTTATTTACTCCATCTCTCCTCCATCTCTCCTACTCCCTCTTTATATACATCCCTCTCTCTACCTCTCTCTCTATATCGCTTCCTATATCTTTATATTTATCTCATCATATCTCCCTCTTTCATTGTCTCCCTCTTTCTATCACTATCTCTCCCTCTCCCTCTTCCTCTCTCCTTTCATCTAGATCCCTTTATATATTTATCTCTTTGTCTTTGTCTCTCTATCTCTTTCACCCTATCTATCTTTCCCAAGTTATATTTATCTATCTCCCCTTTACATCCCTATCTCTCCCTCTCTCCCTCTCCCTCTCCCTCTCCCTATCACTTACTCTTTCTATATCTCTTAACTTCTCTCTCCTATCTCTATTTCTCTCCCTCCATATCCCTCCCTCCCTCTCTATCTATTTATATATATCTATCTATCTCTATCTATATCTCTCTCCATATCTCTCTTACTCACACACACACACCTTGTTTCTCACTACTTATCTCTATCTCTATCTCCATCTCTCCATATTTAAATTCAAGTACATATCTCCCTTGATTTCTATCTCATTATTTATCCATCTTTCTCTACCCTTATATCTTTTCCTCTCTCTACCCCTCTCTATATATCACTTCCTATCTCTATTTTTTATATTTCTATCTCTCCCTCTCCTTCTCTCCATATCCCTCTCCTCCATCTCCATCTCTATCTCTATCTCCTTACCTCTCTCTCTCTCCCTCTTTCTATCCCTATATCCCCCTCTCTCTCCCCCTCTCCCTATTGCAAACATAACATGATCCTATTGGTAGTGGAGCCTTATTATCTTCTTGATTCAAAGGTTTTGTTTTAGTTGTGTTCGGATCCCTATAAGTAGATGCATAGTTTGTTTGAAGCTATCACTTCTCCATTGAGAACTTTGTTGCACAAACAGCAACATTTTCTAAATTTCCTACCAAATGAACTCATGTATACTACACAAATGTATGTAAAAAATAGACCAAAAAAATCCCTAATTTACCTTCCATACTTCTTCGATGTACCCATTGCACACCAAGGTGTGATTGCAAGTATTAAGTATTTTAAATTGATTTGTTTTTATAACAAGAAATTAGGCTATGTTAATAATATTAAAATGAGTAAATTTTTTTTTTTTTAAAGATTGTTTTATGTGAGTTTGTCATAAGAGCATAATTGATCTTGTAATTGTCGATCCCTAGTCTTAGAAAATGTTTGTATTTTTTTAATTTATATAAAAATAAGTTCTATGATTAGGAGTTTGGATGTGATAGGGATAATATCTTCCTTGTGTTAAACCATATAAGGATGTTGAGCCAACTACTTCAATTATAATTGAAGAGAGTAGGTAGACATGCAATATGCCCTAGAATGTTGATGCAACATTGATGTCATTAGGTTTTTTTTTTTAATGGTTCTTTTATAGATTTACTAGATGTTCTAAATAAATTCAAGTTAATCCTTAAATATGACACCAAGCATGTAAGTAAATTTTCTTACACTTCAATTCAACACATAATGGTTAAGTGGAGGGAAAACAAAGGGGCCCACAATTTGAATTTAAGTTTAAAAGATCTGAGGTCATTTTTTGAATTGTGTACCTTATCAAGGTCATTTGTGCAAGTGTTGATCTGATACTTAGTTGTGAAATGATGGATTTGAGGACTCATGGTTATATTATGTAGTGCCCCTCCGTTCTGGTCTTTCTTGAAACATTAGGAAGTTGGTTGCTTGGTGGCCATGTCATTTTCGCTGGTTATGTGTGGTTGGTGATTTGCTAAGTCATGAGGATTTGGGATTGCATTATTTAATTTGATTTTTTATTTATGTTAGACAATATCACTAATACTATGATTAGATGTAGTTTATCAAATTAATCTAATCTTTAAAGTCACTTGATTTGGTTTGGGATCAAATAAAGAGTTATATTTAATAATAAATGTTAATTGTATTATCATTGAAAATTTCTTATTTTAAGATGAAAGAAATATAATTGTAAGAAAATGAATTTAATAAAAATAATTATTGTCTAATGAGTGAATTTATTTAAGAAATTTAAAATTGAGAAAATATTATCGTAGATAAAATATTTAAAATTGGAACTCAAGTTTGAATAAAGATTAAAGCAAAGAAATCAATTGAAAAAAAATGGAAAAAGAATTGTTTATTGCTAAATAAATAAATAAATGATTGTGGAAGTCGAACGGTTCTCCGAGGGGAGTGGAAAAGACACCATGAAACAATTATAAACAAGAATTATTCAAAAAAATGGGGGGAGGAAAAGATGCTCATAGTTTGATCTTATCCCACGACAAGAATTATTCAAAAAAAATGGGGGGAGGAAAAGATGCTCATAGTTTGATCTTATCCCACGGCTTCAACAGTAAGTCATCTTGTGCAAATCTGGAATACCAACGATCACATTCATGAATGGTAACTGGAGATGGAGGAGGGGAGAGAGAGATAGTTCCATAGCTCCTTCTTCGGCATAGGTAGCTGGTGTGCAGCAATGGAGCATCACGACAGGATTTAGGACTTGAGGAAAACAACCAAGGTATGTTGTTTGATATCACTGGTGGCAGTAATATAGATATTACTTAAGAATTTCTGTATCATAATGCTTCTGCATTGATTTTCCTTGTATGAATGAATGGTTCAATATTAGGAATATTGTGAAAGCCACAATAGTGCCTTATATAGAGTAGGAACTCGGGTATGTGTTTATCTCTAATGTGTTAATCTGAGCTGACCAAGTTTTGAAGCACGATTCTCAGAGTCATGCCCTTCTATCTTGTAGCATACTTTCCCCAAAGAAGCCTTTCTTTCCTCTCGACCCATTCTTGTTTTCCTTGGCTTTTATTTTATTGGGCTCGTGAAGGTGTAAATCTAATTCAGCGTTCCAAATTAGAGTTGTCTCTCCCAATACTCAGTCTTCACGGTTCGGCCTGGTCAATTGTATATCCAAGTACCGTATTCCTCTTTTCATCAACTATTATGCTCTACCTAAGTACCTTGCATGTGTATGGTTATGTAGAGAGAGTTCTTGGTATTCATTGCATTCCATGATTTAACATCTATTTACGTTGTTCCATTCATTTGTGTCTGAACATTTCTTAAGTTCTTCTTTTTCAATCTGATTCGTGCTTAACCTACAATCACTGTATCCCATCACAGCTGCAACTTTTAGACATAGTAAATTAAATAATTTCTCTGATTTCACTGTTAACCTGTCTCAGCTGCACCCTTTTGAAATATAATAGGAAGTTTAAAGGTTTACAATAATCTCTCTGTTTCCATTGTCAATTTGTTGTAGTCCCTGCACATGGAAATGAAATATTTTCGTTATACTAGCATAATAGAGAGCTCACCCTTGGTCGTGGTGAAGTTTAATTTCCAAACTTCAAACTTGAGCGCGTCTCTGGAAACTCACCAACAAACAGAAACGTTGTACATTAACTTTCCGTCTCTTAAGTCACGTATTTGCACCTCACCTTTCTCTTTCCCTTCTATCTTGTGGAATACATTTGGGATTTGTTAATAACACAAGTAGATGGCAATATTTCCATATTCCATTATTCACTTTCTAATATACTTGGCAACCTGTCACAGTTTCTGCATTTAGAGTTGAGGCATTGTACAAAATTAAATAGCCTCCCTGAAACCATTAAATACCTTTCACAGCTGCAAATTTTAGACTTACAAAGTGTAGTAATTTAAATAGCCTCTCTGATTTCATTGTCCACTTGTCTGAGCTGTGGCATTCGAATTTTATAAATATTCTTATAAGTATAACCCCGTTGGAATAATTGTAATGTTTATTTGTTATGTTGAACTAAGCTTTCGTCAATGTTAAAATACGTGTATATATTTAGAGGTAGGGGTAAGATGTATAAGGATTATTTGTGTCTATGACTGGGTTCTGAAAATTGAATGAAGGTTATTTCGTTATTAAATGATTAGCAAAATGTCTCATAAGGTTAAGACATTCAGGATATTATTATTACCACAATTATTATGGATTATTCCTTGTTAATTTGTAGGTGAATATTGTTATTTTATAACCTTTAGAGTAGAATGGTAAGATTAGCGTGTAAGCTAAATAACTAGGAAATTGTATTAAGATTGTTTCAAATATTATTCGAGGGAAATAATCTTTTCATTTAATTATGAGATTAATGATTAGGAATATTATGAAATGTAAAAATGTGCCTTGAGATAATTACGATATGTGATTATAGAGTTCCTTTATTTATTTTAAATTAATTCTTATTAAACAAATGTATCAATTGTATTTGAATGGTCATTGTTCATTTAAGGTTAAATTGATGCATCCTATTTGTGGTGTCCTCGTTGGAATCGCTTGGTTTCAGAAGTAATTTCATTTCATTGGGATCATATCCTTTTATGAGTAATTTGACGTTAAGGTAGCTACTAGAGAATTCAATTATATTAGAAATGACATCAAGATTAATGTTGTGGATGATGGTTTATAGAAAATGATGAAATTAGTAATATTAAGTCAATTAGAAGAATTAATTAAAAATATATAGATATATATATGTAATGTTATTTTGAAGGTAGGTCTTTTTCTTAATAAACCTACTCTTATCCCTCATATGTTGATTATGTTTGGCTAATGGATACTCTTGGCAAATGGGTAATGGAATCTTTCATATTATCTTTAAGACCTAGGAATCGTTATGTGAAATGAACATTTTTGTATAAACATTCATTCATGTAATTGTGAGACGTGAATATTAGTGTGAATGTTTTATATTTATAAGTTTATGAAGTAGGTAGGGATATGTTGAAAATAAGAAAATTTCTTGGTTAAGATAGTTTTATTTTGGTAATTAGGAGAATTGATAGTTGTAGAGTTGACTGTTTATTTTTGGATAGATGTAGGGTTTATGTTAATTAGATGATTTTCTAAATAATGACTATCTCCTTATTCTCTTCTTTGTAAGTTCTCTATAAGGATGCTTATTTGTTTTCACGATTGATTTGATGGTTTGAACCGGTTGATTTGTATCAAGTTGATTATGTATTTTATTTTATTTTATTTGCGTTTTGTTTATGGAGGGAGCTCATTTGTGTCATAAGGTTGTGATTGATATTGGACCTTGCAGATGGATAGAGAGTGTTTGTTTGATTATTGTTGTTCATTAAGTGTATCCCCGTGTTTAATGATTGTTATGATGAATTTATTTCGATGTATCTTTTGAGTTGTTTGGTTTTCATAGGTGATTTTATTCATTGAGTTCACATTTGATTAATGAATGAGTTTGATGGATCCTTATTATTTTGGTCGCCTGCTTGAGTCTTTTTGGTTGAGGAGATTTCCATATGTTAAGTTTTTGTGTTGGGACTATATTGCTTCACTTTTACCCTCATTTGTGGATTGTCGTTCTTTTGGCTTCCAGAGGCTTGAGATGATTGACATTTGATGTTCTCTCTTTTTATGTGCCTTTGAAGTGGCAAGTGTTTTGGTATCAGGATTTTGAAAGGGTTGTACGAGAATTGTTGAGATTCCGATTTTGTACTTGTTAGCGAGATGGGTAATGCCTCACATGCTTTTATGTTGTGATTCTTTGTTCAAATTATGATGGTACAACCCTTGGTTTTTTATGTTGTTGGGTCTCTAGGGAGAGTGGCTCCTCGTGGGGGCCGGCGCCCTGTGTAAGGGAAAGGGCACAGGATAACCCATGAGTGAGTTGGTAATCAAGTGAAAACCTAATAATTAAATTAGGAGGGTTGGGTAGTAATATTATTATAAGATTTAAAAATGGATGCCTCGTCTTCATTAGCGCTTCCGTAGGCTAATGGAAGGCTAAGAAGGCCATGGTTGGCAAGGTCATGACCTCGTCTTCACGAGAGGTCTATGGCTCTGCATGAGTCACCCTATGGACCGGCACCTCCAGTTGGGAGGAAGGGCACAGGATAGCCATAGATGGGGGCTGGCGCCTCCAGTTGGGAGGAAGAGCACAGGATAACCCATGTAGGACTATGCGATGACACTCTCCCCTAGTTGCCCAGGTGTTTTTACTTTATTGTGTTCCTCTGGAAGTACGTTATGGGAGTTGTTTTAGATTGTTGTTGATTGGACTTATATTGTTTTAAATGGAGTATTTCCTTGATACATCTTTGGTGTACTTTGTGGTCTTGTATGATCTCATTGATATTTGATTTATGACCTTGTACTCTTTTGGTACTGTGCTATGATGTTATTATATTGTTTAATTGCAATTTGAATTGTATTATGTTTATTAATTCAGTTTGATTTGGAAGTGTTTCATGATCATTCTTTGGTTACTTGTTTATTGGTCATTGCTTTGATTATGTGTTGGGATTTGTGACTTTAAGTTATTATATTGACTCTTGCAATCCTTGAGTTTTATGATACTTTTGTATGATGTTGAGTCTTGTGGTTCCCTGTTGAATGTTCTTGGTTGAGGTCTCTTTCTTGTTAGCTCCTAGCACAGGGGGTGGGTCTTCGGACTCACATGGTCGGGTGGAACGTGCTAAGCACCCCATTGGGTCCCCAATCAAGGATCGAGAGGTGCGGATTAGTGCAGTTGCGGCGACTCCAGAGTTGTATCTGTCTTGGAGCCAGTTATGATACTTTGTATTTATCTGTTTATTTGTGTCATGTTATCTTGTGTATGGTTTCCATTTATGTTTGGAAACACTTTTGTATCATTATACATCTTGAACATTGTACTATAATGTAACTTTAAATCTTGTGTGGATATTGGACATGGTTGTTGTTATTTAATGTGTTAAGTTAATCATGCATATGTTGTATTTATGTACACAGATGGTTTCTTATCAATGATTTTCATGTATGTGTTATATTTGTTAATGTTTACTTTGTTATGGATTATATTTTTGGTTATTGTCGTTGTGCGGATCTAAGTCGCGTAATGACTCCTCGTGTACCCCAATGGATGTATGTGTTGGTGAATCTGCTTAAATGAAATTCATGTCATGACTTAATGTTTATTACATGTATGTTATGTTATCTTTAAAAAATAAAATAAAATAAAAAAAATTGTGCAGTAAATTATTTTGTTGTTGTCCTTTGGGGTTCGTACGACGGGGCGTTACATATTACTTTGATTGGACAAAATCCTTAGGGGAAAGACTTCTCTTCTCAGCCAAATGGGATGGATAATGTTATTGTTCATTTTTTTTTTAATTTATAAGGGATTGCAATTTATTTAATCCCTCTAGGGAAGATAAAATCCTCTAGACTCCTCATTCTCTAGGAAATTTTACTATGGATTTTGATTATAATGTGATCTCTAATTTTCCTAATCCCACTTTTGATTGGAGATTGGTTTGGAATCATAGGATTATTCATAAGATCATTTTTTTTCTAGTGGGAAACTACTCACAATAAGATTCTTACTAAAACAATCTCATTAAGTGAGGGTTCTATATATTCCTAATAGATGTATTATGTGTTTTTTTACTAAAGGGATTGTTAGTAACTTATTCTTCCATTATAATTTTGCTAAAGAAATTTGGGGACTAACCTTCTCCAAGTTTGAGGTCTAGTTGGTTTTACTCGGAGACCTAGTTGCTTGTGTGAGTGGTTGGACCAAATATTCTACTTTTAAGCACCCTACCATTTGGGAAGTGTGGAACCAAGTTCCTCTCCATATTATTTGGGGGTTATAGAAAGAGTGGAACAATAGAATTTTTAGAGAGCCTATTAGAGATGTTAAGAATGTGTTTCAAATTATAAGTTGTGCTATTCAAGATATTATTAATGTTGCTAACATTGATAAACCAAAAAAATTCCCTTTTCCCTTAAAATTAGAGTGAGCAAGAATTGGGAAATTTATTAGAATATAAGTAATACAAATACTTATACATTTTTTTAGGAAACATACAAGATGGAAAAGGTCCTTTGAATAGATGGATTAAAATCAATTTTTATGGGTGCTCTAAACGGAATTTAGGTCAAACTATTGCTAGGGCAATTATCTGGGATGAAAAAGGAACTATGATAGAATGTTTTTCTAAAGGCATTTGTTGTAAAAAATAATGAAGTTGTGGTTATTACCTTTTTGGTAAATTCTAAAGTTAGAACATATTTGATTCAAAGAAAAAATGAACCCCTTAGAAGATCAAGGATTATATTGAAAGTATTAGAACCTCTTTAAATGTCTTTATTTTTACATAGGGAAATAGGGTAGTATATATATTTTTGGCTAATATGGACCTTTAGCTTAATAAAAGGAAGCATTCGTTTGATGTTAAGGAGTTGTTGATAAATATCAAAAATATTTTGAATAATGAGCGATTATAATGATATTTTTTATTCCTTGAAAATGATTACTATGCATGGGGTCATTTCTAAAGGTTTTAAAAACAATGATATATGCTTCAAGCATCAACCGAAAGGTTACATTAAGCCCATGAGATGTTTTTAAGATAGGTGATGATTAATGATGATATTCCTCATCTTGCTTGTGTTTCCATGCTAGATAATTTATAGAGGTTTTATTATGATTAAATAGGTGAGGGACATAAGAGAATTTCCATAATTAGCACTCTTAATCACTTTCTTACTTGTCCTTGGTTTGCATTATAAATTTTATTTACGTTTAGAGAAGGATGGGAGGCCAATATCTTAGGGTTGAATTAGAATCTTGCACGTGTTTAAATAAAATTTTTGAGCTATGAGCTATACTTGAGAAATGAGGTATTTCTTCACTCTTTCTTGTAATGAAGGGGCATTATGACTCACTCACTATTCAATTTGTTAAATCATGATAGAAAAAATAGGTGGTTGTTTGTGGGGTTAATTTTGATGTGACTAAGGAGATGATTATGCAAGTGACTATTTTGAATTACAATGCGATCAAGGTTTAAAGACTAGGAAAAACCAACTATCAACAATTTATAGTCTTTTCTAGAGGAAGGGGATCTCTAGTTAGACATCAAAATGGCTATGATATATTTTCTTTGCTATCTACTTGGGATCTTGTAATTTACCATCTAATTAAATATTTTACTCTAGAAGGTAGGTTTTCCATGGTCTATGGCTACCATTTTATACTTTTAGATCATTTAAGGTATGACAATTTAATTAGCTTTCCCTTCTTTTTGTTATCTTCTATGAAAATACATCAAAGATGGGGCTTATCTTCCCCTTTACCAAGGTCTAATTTTTTCCTTATACAAGTATAATCTCTCCATGACCCTTGTCATTATCCCTAAACTAACCACTAAATTTTTTGACCATAGTCCCTCTACTAAGCCAAAAAAGAAAAATAAATATTTTACTCATGTTATTGACAAAGGTAAGAAGATAATCTCTTTCATTGAATATGTGTCTAACTCTATTGTTGAGGAGATGAGAACCATGAATTGTGATCCCTTACTTACTGCCCCTAATTCTAAGGGTATTAAGGGTATGTCTCTTCCTAATACTAATGATTCCTCTCAATTCACCCCTACTTTTAAGGGTAATGAGGGTAAAAGTAATCCTGGGGTGTCCTTGGAGAATTTATTAATGTATCTTAAGGAGAATGATAAGGAGTTAGATTCCCCTTCTAAGACCAATAATAAGTTCAAGATTGAGTCATCCTCTACCAAAGTTAATCTTGAAACTCCTTTTGTCAATTTTGAGGAAGTGAATGCTTAGGAAGATAATTTTGTTAATAACTCCAAGGGAAGAAAATATTCTCATCTGGCTAAGGATTCTAATGGTACTAGGAATGGGATTACACCTAAGAAAAAATGAGGGATTTGAGGCTACAAAGGTGGTGGATTAGGGTATTCACTCTACTTTTGACTCTAATTAAGAATGAAAAGAGGTTTGTAGAAGAAGGATTTCAATCTCCTTTAGAGGATATTGAAGAATCCTTATCCCTTTCTCCTATTAAATTTTATGTTTTAGGAAATGACAAAGAGGATGCAAATAATGATGGTGAAGAGAAGAAATATAACACTATGAAAGAATCTTTAGAAACTTACTATGTTAAAATTGTTGGTCTTCAAGTGAGGGTTGATAAGATGGAAGAGTTGTAGGAAAGGATTGTGGGCTATAACAATTATAAATAAAATTTTCTTAATATGATACAATAAAGATATACCAAAATAGACTCGTGAAGGTGAAAAAAATTATGAATGAGATTATTAAAATTATTGAGAAGGTTACAAGAAAGGCTATGACTAGTGTTCTCACTTTCCAATCTGAGTTGAAAAAACACAAAAAGCCACATAATGAAGACTTATAGTTGTCCAAGAAAAAGATGAAGAATAAGGATGCACAACTAGTTCTAGGAGTGATAAATTGAGACATTACCATAAGGGCTATATATAAGGATTGGGATTCCTTTCTCTCTAGCTCTAGAAACTAGTCTTTCTACGTTTGGTGTAGTTTCAAGAGTTCCTTCTTGTCATTGTTTATCTATTATTCCTTGATTGTTTTTTATTTGGTTGTTTGGTCTGGTTTGTTTTCTAGCCAATATTTTTGTTATGGTAGTTTAGTCTTTGGTTCTTATAGTTTTTCTGAACTATGTTTTAATGTAATGGATTGGTACCATTTTTGTAAGGAAGCTAAGGTAGCGAAACAACTTCCCACACTAATTTTGAGAGGAGAATAATGCAATAATTTTATAGATCTTTAACAATTACAAAAACTTAAATAGAAATAAACACAAATATCATGCATACCACAACACAATGATTTATGTGGGGAAAACCCTTTCAGGAGAAAATCCCCACACTCCAAAAGTAACCCAATATATTATTCAGAAATCACAAAGATTACAATATACTTGTAGAACAAGCTTCTCATAGGAGTATCACCACTTAGAGATCCAGAGGCAACACAACCACTATCAGACTCTCACAATACATCACACTACACAACTATAATACATCACCCTCATAAAATAGGGGTTCCTTCTAGGGAAATTCAAGCTAATAAAATATTGACCATTAGATATGAGACATAATGATGAACGGTCCAAATTTACAATAATAAAATATAAATAAAATTTTCCTTTCGGGTGCGGTACCCTCAATCCCCCGCTAGGGCGCGCTGCCCTTGGACCCCAACTGAGGGGATGATCTCCCCGGACCCCTCGTGGGGGGAATCCCCCCATGCCCCCCTCATCGTCATCAGATGAACAATACCTTATGTATCAACAATACCTTATGTAATTGCAAGGTTGAGACACATTTTCTCAACAATTTTGTAGCATATCTTAATTAAAAAAAAGATAATAAATTAAAAATAAAAACAAAATGTATATAAATATCAAACCAATCTAAAAGAAAAAAATATTAAAAAACATATATTTTAGAAGAAAAGACACAAACTTATAAGAAATAGTTTAACACACACACACACACACACAGAGTTTGTGATATGTGGTTTTTAATATTTGTCTCTTTTATTTTGGTTTGATATGTATCTCTATTTTCTTTTTCTTTTTTAATTTATTGTATTGTAATGTCATCCTTCTCATTTATTGTGCCACCTCCCTCTCCCCCCTCTTTTTAAGCTAGATCTTGATCAACTACTTTTTTAATTTTATTTTTCTCTAATAACACTTTATCTTCTTTATGGTGGATCATAGAGTGCACTCTATAATTTTTATGAAAATAACTATCACACAATCTAAATTAGAAGCTATTTGTAACTAGTTTCATGGATTGTGGAAATCTATGATCTTTAATTTCTACCCTATCTTCGATACATTGTTTTATAATACCACATATTCTAAAGGATTTAAAGCTAGTGTTTGGCATGAATATATGACTTGTAAAATGAATTAGAGGCATATTTATTTTTTATAAGAGTTAATAATTGTGCTTGTTCTCTATATTGATTTTTATTTTTCATTATCTTTCCCTACTTTATTTTCCATTAATGAGTATAGATCCCAAATTTCATCTATATAGAAGAAACAAGATACATCCTTCCAAAGCACAATTTTAAATCTTGAGCTAGCTATATCTTCATTCTATAATTAGGTTCTCTATATAAATTAGTGATTGGGTAAAAGGGTATGAATATCTTGAAGTTTATATTAGTAAGAGAAAAAATTCAAAATTTTCTTTCCTTTTTGTTTGAAATCTTCTAGATTTTGTTAATGAGAAGGTTTTGGTTAAGTCTAGATATTTATCCATTAGACGAGGAGGGATTACAAGGGTATTTTGGATTTGGATTTAAATGTAAAGATTGATATTTATGGCCTCATTTAAAGTGCTTGAGGTTCATTTCTAGTTCTCGGTTCAAGAGTTTACAAATATGCAAAAATTTCTAAAGAATGGTGAAGTAGGTATTGAGCCCAACATAAATTTGAATGTTTTGAAACCTTCTTTTTCATCCTCTCTCATCTTACCTAATATGAATATGGGAACACTTGAAAAATTATGGAGCTCCTAGTTTTGGCACTCCTAGTCAAGTTATGAATGTGGGAAAAAATATAGAAAATATCATGATAGTCCTTTGGTTCTTTGGTTTCTTAATAAAGTTAAAGGATATATGTATTTGGGTCTAGAAGTTCTCCTTCTAGATCTTTGTAGGATTGTGTATCCCAATTCTATCTAATTTTGGCAATGAACTATGGTGATTAGTATGTTATATAAAAAGAGAGAAAGAACTAAGTCCCTCAATTTATATTTGCATGTATAATTTATTTTTGAATATATATAACATTTAAAAAATAATTTAAATATTTAAAATTATATATATTGAAAAGGTTCAAATGAATATATTTAGAATGCAAACCATTATTAAAACTTGTATAAAAATAAGATATATGTATGTTATTTGTTTTGGAAGATAAACTATACTATAATATTCTTCCTCTTCCCATCTATAAAAATTTACATCAAACATCCAAACATTTTAAATCCATACTAAATATATGAAAATAAAGAAATAATATTTCACTGTTAACCCTAGCCCTAGCTATGCTTCAAACAAGAGGTGGAAGAGAAGCAATGTTTGGAGGTATTTATTTCCCTTCCTCTCTCCTCTTATCTCCTCCTCATTGCTTACATAATGATCTCAATAGATAAGAACTCCTCTTAGATCCACACATAAGGATTATTATGGTTTTTAATGGTTACCCTAGATCCTAGGGTGAGGATTAGTATCATATAATGAATGAGATATAACACTCTATCAAAGTTAAACCCTAAGGAGGGATAATATTTATTTATTATTATAACTATTTATTGAGGGTAACAAACCTTAGGAAAGAGCCACCTTCATAGGAACATAAATTTAGATCCTAGGGTAAAGATTGATTCTATTCAATGGATGGGATCTAATACTCTATTAGAGTTATGCCCTAATGAGTGGGAATCAATTTTATTATTAGTAGTTGTTGAGTACCAACCCTTGGGAGAGAGCTACATCCTTAGGGAAATGAATTTATTTATGTACCCTTAACATTTTATTAAGTCACTTAAAGTGACTTTATAAAATGGCTTATGTGTCCACCCATTTAGACCCTTAAGAAACCTTACTCTTATGTCTAGACTAAAAAAATTCTTGACCTTGGTAATGGTGCTATCTAGGTGTTTTAACCTAAACATTATTTTACTATAATTTATATTTTTGCATTAAATCCATAAAATATTCAAAATTATTGGTCCTTTTGTTTCTTCCCGTGCAAGTTTGTGACATATTTCTCTCATATCTCCATCTTGCCACTTGTTCAACCTTGTGAATTATCTTCATTTCCATTGGTTGGTACTAGGTGTCATTCAAAATTTGTGATGACACTATTGTTGTGCAACGTCTTCCTTCAAGCATGTGTTCAAAAAACATGTCTATTTTTTTGGGTTTTAGTTGGTAAATTTTATGGGATTTACACAATGGCGATGAATTTACATCAAAAGGTTTTGAATATTTCCTTGGTCAAAATGGGATTCAATATCATCTCATCATTTTAATTACTCCCAAGAGAATGGTGTAGTTAAAATAAGGAATGTAGTTAGGGCCTTGTATTATATTCAATGGAATACAATTATATTTTTGAACAAAGAAACAAAGATAGTTACTTATACTCACAACTAATCTCCTTGATTAGATCATCGAGGGGAGACTCAATACAAAATTTAGTATGATTATCCTCCATATATTGGACATCTAAGGAATTTTGGATGCACCTACTATGCCTTGATTCCTATGTAGAAAATAAATAAATTAGACTGTTGGAGTCACAAATATCTTTTTCTAGGGTCTTTTGATTCCTCTTAGGTGGTTTCATGATGAAGATAATATGAAATTTCTTATTTTTTCTGATTTATTTTTTGAAACTTCCAAATATGCTACTAGTGTTGAATGGAATTTAAGCCTGATGAGCCTAGTTTTTGGTCTAGTTTTGGGTAGAATCTATAGTCTATTTGCTGGTTGATGTCATGAACTTTGATGATTAAATGTTGGTATTTGCATAATGTTTCCCTCAGACCATTGACATTTGACATTATCCTATCTCTACAAGCTTTAATGACATTTGGCATATTATGTGGGTTAACTATATTGATTTTGCATGTGATTAATGAATGATTCGTAGAGTGGTTATAGATGTGCAGTTATTATGCGTACCGACCTTGCCATGTAGATTTAATACGTCAAGTTGAGGAAGACACCGCTAGCTGGGCATGCACCATAATGACTAGCTGAGGAATCACTCCAAGTCAAAGGCAACCGATGGCAAAAGATTCTTCATGCAACTGAATGTAACCGACTTGTAGTGGACCTTAATGATTGAGCATGCATGGGCATTACTGTTGTGTTGGATCTGTGTCTGGACTTGCATGTCTGACCAGATTCCATGCATGTGTAACCGCCATTGCTCCACTTTCCCCTGTTTTCCCTAAATGGCATCCTCCTAGTCGTGGAGTTGTCTGCCTTGTTTAGCTGTAGTATAAATAATGATTTGATGCTCCTTCTTCAGAAGGTTGCACGATTTGATTTTGTACTCTCATTCTCCAGTTTCAGTGATACAAATACTTTACTCTCTTGTATGCATGATTTATAGTGAATAAAATAAAGTTTTGAGTTCAAGAACTTGAGTTCTTATTAGTTTAGAGGATACTTATCCAAGGGGGCCCACTTGGTGAGTAATCCATCTTATTAGTTTAACATTAGTTTAGTATTACTTGTTGTTTAGTACTTAGTTATAAATCTAGCATTGACTGTTCCTGCAACCACTAGAATTCTATTATGTGACTATTCCTGCAGCCAATCTAGAGAGAGTAGTGTCTTGTTCGTTGCTCATATTTTTATTCTTGTTATGCATTTCAGCTTAGCATAGTCGTTGATTGATATTAAACATTTGTCTCTTTCCCTTTCAAGCAATTTACTTTTAGTATTGTGTTTCTTAGCTGTAGAATGCAATGGCTACTTTGAGTTCCTAGTGCACATACTGTGCTGACCTATTTCAAGTTCATGTCCCTGGGTTGACAAGTTAAATGAACCTTCATGATGATTGAGATAGCTATTCAGGTTAGATGTCCAATCTCTGAGTCATGGCTATAAAGCCTTAGTTATTAAAATCATTATAGGAGGCCAACAAAGCCTATTTGATAAATTTTATAAATTTGTCTATTGGAAAGATCATGATTATAATATTCTAAAATTTAAGGGGTGATAAGTAGTTTGGAGTAAAATTTATAATCTATACCACAAGTTTTTGATGGATAAATCCCCTCTGATGAAGAATTTTAGACATCATTGGATGAAGATTCTAGAATTTCACAACAATAATTTGAACATGATGAAGTTTTTGAGAAAGTAGAAGCACTGGTAAATCAACTTGTACTTTAAAAAAAGGGAAAAAGAGTCTAAAAAATCCTTAAATATTTGATACTATATGAAACTAGAAATATGGGAACAACAAGTTCATACAAAGAAAGAGAATATACATATATTCCAATGAAGAACTTAACAAGGCGTATGTTGATGAAATCAATATAAAAATATACTCAATGTTGGAGAATGCCAAGATCATAGAGCTTGAATCAAACTTCAAAAAGTGAATAAAATAAACAAAATAGTATGTCTATCAATATATAAATGAAGAGTGTATAATACAATGATCAAGCCTTGCTTATATAAGCAAGGATGAAGAGGTGAGAAGGTAGGAGTGAAACTATGGCTACCCCACCAAAGGTGGGAAACTTGTGATCCCACTTGAAAAATGTGTGAGAAAGTGTCAATAGGTGTCTTAAGTCATGAAAACACATGTATCAACTAGATGAAGTGAGAGAAAAAGAAAAAGAAACCCAAGTAAACTTAAGCTAGGTGTGAATAGGTCAATCCTAGAAAGGTGATTAGCTAACTAGGTATGATAATGAATCTATTTGCACTAACACTCCCCCTTAAGTTCAATTAGGGAGTAATGTAAGCACTAATGATGAGCCCCGAATACTAGGCCATATTAGGTACTCATGTACAATTTTCTCATAAAGTGAAGTAAAGGAGAAAAACCTAGATGGGAAATAAAAACTCCTCTCCAAAAGAAAAATGATGCAATGAAATAAAATGTATAAGTGAAGAAGATAGAAGAAGGAATCATGATGACCCCCCAAGGAATACTTATAGCAAAAAGTACAATGAATTTTCTTCCCATAGGAGAGAAAAGAGAGAAGGTCATGTGACCCCCACATAAAATATGAAGTGATGAACTCCATACAAGGAAATGCTTCCTCCCAAAAATGATAAGAGAAGAGAAACCATGTAGCCTCCCCTCAAAATGATTCTTGTAGTGTTGGTAGATGCTCTAAACTGGATGTTGAAGATGATCCACAAACAGTGAATAAATTTCCCCCTTTGGTAAGAAACAACACCACGAATGTGTGCAATATGACTTGTCATTTTGAATAGGAATATGCAGGAAGTAAGATGAATGTCTCTAAATGATGCACACGATCCAAAGACTGAAATGATGCCAATGATGCCTTGAAATGATGCTCAATGATCTCCAAGACAATGCTGATGTGTGAAAGATGTTGATAAGATGGATCATGTACCATAGGATATTTTAGAATAGGGACCATGGATATATGGTGATAATTGGACCGATGTGAATCTAATACTACTACAGATGATGATAACAAAGTTGGATAGGTCAACTCATGAATGTATACACAATCTGTCATGATAGAAGCTAATGTAGGTGAGGCAAGATTAATATTCAAATATGGAAATGGTGATGCAACTTCATCGAAGCTAACTTCAAAGAGAAGATGAATTCCCTCAATAGTGTCATCAAAATCTACAAGGTGGGATTCTACAAACAAAGATGTGATGTCTGGTAGATATGCATGCCAATGTGGTGGATCTGGAATGACGATAGAAATATCTTGATGCCAATCATCATTGGAGCTCATGAATGAGTCAACACTAGATTCAAATGTAGCAACATGTGTTGTGGAGATGAGATATCAATGCAAGCCATCTGACTACATTTTCCATCCCTAAATGATGGTTTCTCACAAGATGCCTTAGTGAGATTATTTTTTGCAATCTCCAATATCAAATCAATAATTTGATGAGATACATGAAGACAAAATTCATCCACATGTTGATTTCTCCCAAAATATTTGCACTTATTTTTGCATTTCTTGACATTATCTAATTATAAAAAAATCAATGTGAAATGCAAGATTGACCCCATAAAATGATTAGTGTTGATTGTAGCCCCTCCCAAAAAAATGTACAAAAGAATTTTTACAAGTTATGATTTTTGCAGATCGGATGCCAAAATATTCCATTTATAACTCACAAATATTTTTATAATTTTATGATAAAATGGTAACTTAGATCTTATTTTTGCATGCAAAAAAGAATTCCTTGTGAAATTCTAATATGTATAAAAAAATTACAAAATTTTGATAATCGGGGTGAAAGTTATGCCCCATCAAAATTTGCTTACAATGTTGACTTCAGAGGTTTAAAAATACGTTAAAATAGTAGCAAATAAAAAATGTCTCGATGCTAAAATTTTGGTGATGAAATGAGGTTTTCATTGACTATTCACACTTCAAAGTTTGATCTCCTGTTTTTAAGATATGCAATAAAGAAAACTACCCCCTTATAAGCATTTAATAATGGCTAGTGGCTTAACAACTAATAATAAAATTAAATGTGGTGAAATTTTTAAACCACAATTACAATAAGTGTTAGTTGTAACTACTTATAGAAAAAACCAGGAAAAATAGCCAAATGGAAAGAGTTGATTGAGTAATGTGGAGTTGAGAGACGTTGGTTTTTTGAAGACCAAATCTCATGCATGTAGATGGTCAACCTAGTATGGTAGGTACTAGCTTGTGGAGAATTGACCAAGTCACGGGTGCCTTTAGAATGATATTGAGGCTGAGTCAAATGTTGGAGGCATGTCTTTGGTGCAGAAAGATGTACTATCTTTCACGAGACTTCCCTCTTCCCACGCCTAAGCAACAATTTGCAGTTGGTTTCCTTGGTGGCTATCACACTTCTATCAGCCTAAGCATTCATTGATCTACTACCTTTCCACACCTCCCTCAATCTCTAGGAGTATACAACTCCATGACCCATTCACGATAGCCCCTTTGAACCAAGATCTTCTTACAAAGTTAAAACAATCCACAAATGAGCATATGCAAAGTGAGAAAATATTATAAGCGTGTAATGTGTTGTAAAATGCACAAATGATCCTTCTAGATGTAATGATGATGTT
Organism: Sequoia sempervirens; assembly: GCA_007258455.2. Classification (NCBI taxonomy): domain Eukaryota; kingdom Viridiplantae; phylum Streptophyta; class Pinopsida; order Cupressales; family Cupressaceae; genus Sequoia; species Sequoia sempervirens. Next base: position 7,371 of record VDFB02392959.1, on the reverse strand, counting down.
TGTTTGGCTCTATGACATTCCATTGATAGGGCTATGTATGGGAGTCACCTCGATGTGGGAATGAACATGCTCTCATGGCTCTAATATCATATTGGAGAATTCTAAGATCAAAGAGCTCAAAATAGACTTCCACAAGTGAACAAAATAAGTACAATAGTATGTCTATCAATATACAAATAAAAGTACAATGATCAAGCCTTGCTTATATAGGAAAGGATGAGGAGGTGAGAATGTAGCAGTGAAACTCTGACTACCCCTCCAAAGGTGGCACACTTGTGAGCTCACTTGACAAGTGTGTGAGCAAGTGTCATTAGGTGTCTCAATTCATGAGGACACATGGCTCAACAATATGAAGTGAGACAAAAAGAAAAATAAACCTAAATAAACTTAAGCTAGGTATGAATAGGTCAATCCTAGAAAGGTGATTAGCACTCCAAACTAGGTATGACAAATGACAATGAATCTATTTACATTAACACTCAAAACTAGCTTCCTTTAGGATGTTGAAAATGTTGAATTTTGGAGAAAGGCTACACAAAGTGAGTATGAGGCTTTGTTGAAAAAAGTGACTTTTGTTAGCCGATTCTCTATTGGGTTGTTGTAAACCACTTGGATGCAAGTGGGTCTATCTCAACAAGTACAAGGCTAATGACTCAATAAGCACAAGTGAGGCTTGTTGCAAAGGGATATGCACATAAGGAAGGTGCATATTATGAAGAAAATTTTACACCTAAAATGAATTTGACCACCATTCAAACATGTTTGATAAGTTTTTCTAGGTAAGAGTAGATTGTTTTCGTCCTACATTCCCATTATTAAAATGGGAAAGGGATATCTCCATGGAAGTTCCTATCAATTTGGATAGTATTGCTTTAAAGCTTAACAAAACCACATTTTTTTTACTATGGAAAAATCTTTTGGCCGTAGCTATGAATTAGAAGGGCCAAACCCATACAAAGAAGAAAGAAAATCACCCTACAAAAATCTAAAACAACATGAAACTCCAAGAAGCATAACACTACAACAAAACACAATACCCCATGTAAGGGGACCACAAAGTAGTAGGCTAGATGCCAACAAAGAAAAAGACCACCACCTATGGTGGTTTAAATCCAAAAATATTTAGAGAGCTTTGTTTTGATTTAGCGTTGTAATGCTTTTCTAAATCAAAATCCACGTGAACGGGATTAGAATGGTCACTTACACAAAGAGAAGGATAGTTGCAATGTGAATGAAATACAATATATTTTAATATTTAAATTACATATATTCTAGTTTGTTTGTTGGAATTAATGTCATCTACCATAACATAATATTATTTTCTCTTATTACATAATATTTAAATTGATCAACATTCTATATTTAAATAATTTTTTATCAGTTGAATAATTGAGTAATTTGTTTCTAATAAAGAAAAAAATATTTTTGTTATAGAAAGTCACAAAAAGTAGTCTTTAAACATAAAAGATATAAAAAAAAAAAACTATTTTTGCTTCTTAAAGAATTTTTTTTAGAGGTCGCATAAAAGATTGTCATCCAATATATAATTAGAAAATAAAATTGTCACATCAAAATCCTACATCTTTTTAGAATATATAAAATCTAAGATCTTATTACATATACCTTATTTTGTTTGTTAAGTGTGTAACCATTATTTAAATAGGAAGATAATAACTCTATGTATGTCCCAATTAAATTAGACAGTATACTTTTAAAGTTCGACAAAATCAGTTAATAATCTATTTTTAAGGCAATTTCTATAAATTGAATAGTACGATGAAAAACTAACTAATGTGTACTAATGAAAATTTATTTTCTTTTAAAGAAAAAGCTGTTTCATTTATAGAAAGTTATAAAAAGTAGAGTCATCAAGCATAAAATTTAAAATTGAATTTGTGAGATTAAAGATTTGTTTTTTTCAAAATATCTAAAATTTAAGATTTGATAAAATTGAAAATGTGAAACATAACAATTACATCCATTTTTGTTTAATTATATTTTTTAATCTACAAAATCTATTTTTTTCTTTCATATTAAAAATAAAAAAGTATAATAATTATATATTTTATTTATCTATACAAATTTGTGTACAAAATTTACAAACACATTTTTATTTCAAAAACATAGAATCATAACAAAATATTTTATAAATTTATATTAATATTCATAAATAATCAAGATAGATTAATGGGACTGTAAGGAAAATACTGTTTAGAATTTTTTTGGAAAGAGAACATGGAAACCACAAAAAAAATCTGATTTTTTATCTATCTATAAAAATTGGTAATTGTGATTATTACGAGGAATTAGACTATCTAAGGACTGTCTTAAAAAGCTTTTTTTTAAGCAAAAGCAAGAGTCATTCATAATCAAAACTACAGAACAGACTTCTTCTCTGTGCTACTCCTGAACCCTAATTCTGATTTCTATTTGAATCAGGTACAGAAGCTCCAATCTCAACACCAAATAATCTAACACTATTGGAACTACCATTAGCTGCAAGGCCCCTTCCATTATCACCAGCTAGACTTCTTCCATGCACAGGGAAGAAATTCTGTTCTCTCAAATCCCAGTTAGTATCATTATTTGGAACAGTTCCTCCTACATTTGGAATGCCATGCAGGCCTCTTGAAGAGTAACCCAAATGAAGTGGAACCACTGCAGCACCATAATTAAGTAGCCCTGGATTATTGTTGTAAAATGGAATGGACCTATCATTCACAAGAACCCAAAACTCTGACCGCCCAAAAGCTGAAGAAGGATAAAGAAAGTTGGCTGGTCTTCCTACTATCTGTTGGTAGCCGATGTCTACAGCAACACTATTTCTTTTTAAACGATGGCTTACTCTGATATAGAGCTTGCCAGTGGTGTTGCACCTCTGAAAGGAAACAATGTCCCCAGCTTCAAGTCTTTTTTCCTTGACAAATTTGCTCCATCCCCTAGTGAGAACATAGCTCTGGCTGCTCTTCCAGAATGAGTATCTGAACTCCCATTCTTTGTTGGTCTCAATATCTACAAAAACAAGAGTTTCATCCTTGTCCTTGATCTGTGATTCAGGAGGGAAATTTCTCTCTGCATGCTGCTTGGGAATAACCAATCTGTTGAGCTTCCCTACATCACTAGGAGTCACCTCTTTGTCAAAGAGATGCTCTGGAATGGTATTGTCATGATGCAGATGACGTTTTGAATGATTTTCAGCAATTTTCTTTCTGCCCATGTTGGCCATGAAGTCTTTCAGATATCCTTCATAAGTGTGTTCCCTGATCATCTGCACCACATGCTCCTCTTTATACTGCTCTTGAAACATGATCTCTATCTGACAGTCTTCTTTACTGAGAAAGTTTCTTTGACATTCAAGACCCCTGTACTTGAGACAGGCCCTGTCATAGGCCAGTGCAGCTGCTTCTTGACTGGTGAAGGTGCCAAGCCAGACTCTACTATGGCTTACATAGATCTGGGCTCCCCATTTCTTATTATGCTGAGGAACAACACCTTTGAACTGAGAAACAAACTCTGCTGTATTCTCTAGCTGATCCAATGGGGCATTCAAAGCTGCTGCTGCTAGAATTGCATGTCTGTTTTTGCTTGACCCTGAAGAAGCATTAGAATCTGTACTTGATTTAGTTTCCTCCATTCTTCATGCTATGGAATCCCACCCACACCAGGAACACATCAGAAAACCATATGAAAAATATTACAGGATTTTTGATAAACACTAGAAAAAGGCACTACAAAGAAAGAGAAACACTACAGAACTCTCTCTTGTGATGATATTTAACTGATATACCTGTGAAACCAATCAGCCTGATTTCTTACAAGCTCTCCCACAGTTCTGATATTATAAATACTGAATAGTCATTAACTGTAACAAATTACAATATGAAAGTTTGAAACTGAGCTTGTGATACTTACAAAAACCCTCTTGATCTGAACAGAGCTCTTATCACTGAAATCTCTACTTGTAAGAACAAAATTCCACACTGAAACCACAATCTGACAGCTAGTATAAGTACTGTTCCATGCTATCAAAGCTTGGAAAATCTAAATTATAAAAGATCAGAACAAATGTAAGATAAAAAAACCAAGGAGAGCTTACAAATACATGATAGAATTGTATACCAAATTCAAGATTAAAAAAGACAAGACAATACCTTAAGAATTTTGCTGATCAGAGAACTAAAATAAATACCAGAGAGAAACAAGAAGCATGAGAAAGACAAGTTAAAGGCAGAAGCTTTAAAGCAGATTAAAGCTACCATTATGCTTAACATATATATAAGTGTAAGTTGTTCTAATTAACATGCTTTTCTGCTCTATTTTAGGGCTTGACAGCACATGAAATGCAACTGCAGGTTGTAGGACTGTGAACAGGGAGTCCCATCTTTTTGTTTTTCATATATCCAAGTTCTTTTAGAGTGCCCAAATGGAAAGTTACCATTTCTGGTGCCCGCAGACATGCCTGCCAACTAATGAATTCAAACTTTGGTATGTTGGGTTCCTCAAAAATTGCTTAGCCTTTGTCGGATATGTTGTACTTTGATTTTTAACAGGTGGTTTGTTGCATGGCTACACTAGGACGTAGCCAATGGATTTTTCATCCTTTTTGGTTGGATAGATAAAAATCAGTTGCATGGAGAAAAAGCTTAGTTCAATGCTTTCTGATTTTCCATGGCAGATAAGACTAAAATTTTATGATTTTTAAACAAATCTGATTGGTACATTGATAATGAAGAAATTTCAACCACTAAAATTTCTGGTTATGGAATTAGAATGTAATTGTTCTTATTTAAAAAAAATCTAAACTTGAGGAAAAACAAGGATTTAATAATCTATATTTCGGAGATAATAACAACTACTTATCAATTTTTTATTTTTTAAAAAATATAGAAACATCTATTTTTTAAACAAAATTAATAAATAAAAATTGTATAGACTACGATAATTTCAAGTAATGCATGAATTGTTGAAAAGTTGTCAATGCATGTCTGTAATCCACGTCAATATAATAATCAGTAATTTCAAGGAAATAAAATATGTTATTTATATAAATTTTAAGATAAATCAATTAAATGATTTTGATAAATAAATATTATAGAAATTAATAAAGATATTAAATTAAATGTTTTGAATTTATATAAATTAAATAAAGTATTTAGTTTTTTGTTTGATTTAAAATTTAATTTTATTAAGTATTTTAAATTGATTTGTTTTTGTAACAAGAAATTAGGTTATGTTAAGTATATTAAAATGAGTAACATTTTTTTTAAGATTGTTTTTATGTGAGTTTGTCGTAAGAGCATAATTGATCTTGTAATTGTCGATATCTAGTTTTAGAATTTTTTTGAGTTTTTTTAACCTATATAAAAATTATAGTTGTGTGGTTAGGAGTTTGGATGTGATAGGGATAATATCTTCCACGTGTTAAACCCTATATGGATGTTGAGTCAACTACCTAAAATTATAATTGAGGAGAGCAGGTAGACAAGCGATATGCCCTAGTATGTTGATGCAACGTTTTTGATAAGGAAAATCATTTTTTGAAGGGGCCCCGAAACCCTTTACAATGACAAAAAGCTACCAAAAACACTAAGCAAATAAAACCAGCAGCCCAAAAAGACAAAAAGCTGACAAAAGATAAAACATTAGGAACCCGTCAGCAAAACAAAAACATGAGCAACCCAACTGATCCAACAAAAAGGAACACATCAACTCTACAACATTTTATCTAAAACGTTCACTAAGGCCATATTCTTCTTGATGACAGGTCCTCCTGCATATCCACAACCTCTTTGATTTTATCCACAGAGACATCCACTCTCTTTTTTATTTTGCTCCTAGTCCTAAGGCATGACCCAACATTCACATCTTTCTCCATCACTGGAGCAGATTCCTCAACTTTATCCTCCAGGTTCAGGCAATTGATTTCCTCAATCACATTCTATAACTCACCCAAGTCCAAAGGTTTACCCGTCCAATTAAGAGCTTTTGATGCAACGTTAATGTCATTAGATATTTTTTTAATGGTCCTTTTTATAGATTTACTAGATGTTCTAAATAAATTCAAGTTAATCCTTAAATATGATACCAAGCATGTAAGTAAATTGTTTTACACTTCAAGTCAACACATAATGGTTAAGCGGAGGGAAAAAAAAGTGGCCCACAATTTGAATTTAAGTTTAAAAGATCTAAGGTCATTTTTTGAATTGTGTACCTTATCAAGGTCATTTGTGCAAGTGTTGATCTGATACTTAGTTGTGAAAGGATGGATTTGAGGATCAAAATTGATTCCTAGGAATGAGTGCAAATCGAAATAGAAATCACAATTGCATGTACCAAATCTTATTAGAAATCACACCAATTGTATGCTTGTCATTGCATAAAGGATAACCTAGCCAAGTCCCAAATAAAGGGGATATTGTAAGGTATGAAATTTTTACCATTACATTTTGCCCCCACTTTGCATTCATACAAAATATCATAAGAATGCATGCCAACGGGTATGTGTAGGGAGATGGAGGACCAAAAATTGGCCATGCCACTTTTTGTCCCCCTATTGAACATAACGTGAACGTGTTATAACATGTTCGTGTTTTACTTTTCTTTTAAAAAAAGAAAGAGACCAAGCTTATTTGAGATTTTCCCCTCAAAAACAATTTCTAGTTTGCAACCTTTTAGAGTGTGCTCACATTATGTAATAGATCATTCATCACCAATTTGTCTACCAAATTGCTGCCAAAATGCTGCCACAACATTGCCAAAGTTGAAGAGGTAAGTATTTTTAGTTTTTTAAGGTAAAAATTCAATTAAATAGATAGATATAAAAAAATTTGAGTGGTTTTTAATTAATTTCTAGGAATTGAGAATTCCCCACCAATTGATGAAAACCCTCATGAACAACAACCATAATGAACCCCTCCCATATTGCCTCGAAATCCTCATGGGACACAAGAAAACATATTAGCGGAAATATAAAACAATAAAAATAACTTTAGGAAATAATTGGAAGGTTGAGATATCCATCAAGAACAAAATCCCATAGGTCTACCCTTGCTAGTTCGCTAGAATTGGTCATCTCTCACATAGTATTTGTGAGTGGGAAAACCATCACTTGGTTAAACAAGAGGGAAGAAAAAAGAAAATTTTATGCGAACAAATTATCCTATGAGTAAATAAATAAATAAAATCTTGAAATTTGACTTGTGTGCTTTGTTCCTCGACCCAAGAACTAATGCACCCATACACAACACTTGCAGGAGGTTCCCTATCCATTTGTGCCACTACTAAGGGATAAGGAATAACTTCTAGGATAGGTGGTAGACAGTTTTTGACCATCCTCCATGCAATAATAATGAGGTCCCATAATACTTTTTG
>VDFB02392958.1:0-22608 GCA_007258455.2 Sequoia sempervirens | reverse complement strand
TAAGGGCACCCATTCAGGTGGCTATGCATGAAGCAAGATAAAATTGTTTGCATAACAAATCCACACCTATAATCCAAAGTTTTCCATTAGGATTCACATTTGTATACCAATCAAGAGTAGCTTGGCTAAAAAGCTTCGTTGTCGGTTTGAGTTGCCTTGGGGTGAGTACTTTTTCCCACCAAGTAAGGCCCAATTTCTAGAGTCAATAACTATTTCTCGTGCACCCAGGATTGCACAAGTGTGCAAGGGGAGAGGATACTTTAATTATTGAATCAAGTATTAAACTAACAGATTGTGCAAACACACCAAACATAGAAGACAATGATTAATTTTAAGCCCAAATGACAATTTTCTAATCTAATCAGACAATCTATTTTGAAATTAGTCTTCAACAAACATTCTACAAAACAATTCATCATTAGTTTGATATTTGTCTTTGTCAATCATCCTGCAAACACTATTTGTATATTTGTCTTCTATGCAACATCCTACAAACACTATGTTAACTCCTCAAGAACACATGCTGCAAACTCCAAATTAGTCATAATGAAAATTGCAATTAAAAATTCAAAATTTGAATTTGGACACCAGAATTTATACCAGTCAGATGTGTTGCACAAGGTCATAGATGTGTCATGGGTTTTAATAGTCAAATGTGTTGCGTAAGGCCACAGATTCATTGTAGGTAGTCAGATGTGTCATTTTATTCATCATATACAGCTCACAGGATCAATTGCATCATTATGTGCCTCAGATGCGCTGAATCGTACTGTACTTGCAAAAAAGAATAAAATGTCTAATTTTTTTTTGAAGACTGTGTCTTCACATTGAGTTCACCAATGTAACACAGGGAAAACAAGAGCAGATTAAAGCATTACAATGCAATAAACTCAAATCTAAACCTACACTAACAATAAAGAATAATGAAAAGATTAAAACATAAACAACAGAATGATCTCACCGAATATCTACGTAATTCCATGCATAACCTCGATTGTCCTCCATTTTTCCATTGTATGATAATTTCCATCAGATTTCTCTTAAGTGTGCAAATATAGCCTCATGATAGTGTTATTAGCAAAACATCAAAGATTCAGAAAGTAAGATTACTTCCAAAAGTCATAAGATTTCGGGAGGAGTAATAATGATGAAGGTCAATCCAATTTATAGAAAATTGATTTTCGAATGATAGGCTTAGATTGAAAAATAGAACGACGATTAAGATTGAAAGATGTGACATGCATTGAGATTAGTGTTAGTAATAACGTGAGTGGTAAAGCATAAAAGGTGGGGATTAAGATTAATTAATAATTTAATCTTTAGTTGAAACTGTTTGAAACTTAGAAGAATAATGATTGCATGTAAAGGATAAAGATTAGTATAGAAGAAAAATTTTGTTTGAAGGCACAAATTAATTAATTAAATAAATAAAGTTTGTACGTAGAAGAATAAAACTAGATAACTGACTGATTAAATCAGGTCTGTTCGTCAGAAATAATCAGATATTAAATCAGGAGATAATTGATTGATTTAATTAAATATCGACTTAAGTGGTAAATGAATAATTAGATAACTAAGCGATTATCCAATCACAAAAGAATATGCCAGGAATAAACCTTTTTATGAATTAAATGATTATTTAATTCAACATTCGAAATTTTAAGATTAAATTAAATAAATTAAGATTTATTTAATTAACTGGAGAAAAGGTTAAAGAATAATTAAATAATTTTAAATGATTATTTAATTATAGTCGAAAATGTGATGAGAGCAAATTAAATAAAAAATTATTTAATTTTCGAAAGTGGATAAACTTAATTAGCGACGTAATTAAATAAATAATATTTATTTAATTAATCAAGATTAATTAATGATAAAATGAATTAATTAAATAATTAAAGTTATTTAATTAATAGAGGACCAAGGACTTTAGAAATATAATTAAATAATTAGGATTATTTAATTATGACAATGAAGGTAAGAATTATGAAGAAATTGAAGTTGTAGGCCTAGACCAATTTTTAGTGTCTACAGAGTCTATCGAGCTTCTTGTTGCAAGCATTGAAGACCCTATCATTCAGAAGGTCAAAAAGACACATGTACGGGGCAAAGAAGTTACAAAATGGATTGAGAGAATCTTGGATCAAGGAACACAACTACTGAAATCTTTTGAGGAAGGGATTACAATATGGGAAATGTAAAGGAAAATTTGAGTCAAACCATTGACATGCTTTCCTAGAGTCAACAAGAAATAGAAAAAATTCTTGAAGCTTAGACAAATATTGAGGATCTCAAGCTTGATGTGCTAGAGGAAGTTGGGATAATTCTCAATAGAGAAATGTTCATCAACATACAGGAGACCATGAGGTATAAGTTGAATATCATCAATGATTTAATTAAAGACTTACAGGAAGCTTGGGAAGTTGGTGAAGATAAAGTTTCAGATCTTGTCGTAGAATAAAAGAGCTTCCTTTTCAAATGTTTGATGACAATCAAGAAGTTCTTCTCTCTGACACAATTATCCAAGAATTCACGTCATCAATAAAAAAAGAGTTTAAAGATGAATATTTTTCATTAGCTTCTATTGACAAATTGGTGGACATTAAACTCCCTCTGGATAACTTAAAGGTAGTAATGGAAAGGCATAAAAAAAATTGTATCACCATTGAGGACTCGATCACACGAGTGCACACCGTCTCTAGGAATACAACATGACTAGATAACTTATAATTCCAAGTGGCGTTAAAGAAATATGAAGACTTCTTGGAAAAAGATGGTGAAGAAAGAAGGAGAATGCTTTTTCCATAATTAGTTTAATTTCAGTTTCTTCCCTTATGCAATATATGTAATTAATTTATGACATATTACACGTCTTTTGTAAATATGGAATTACATGTAAAAACAAAGAAGTCCTAGATCAAATTGGACTCTAATGTTGAATAAATCCATTTAGTTTTAGTTTCCCTATTTTAGCTCTTGGCTCTCCTCTATATATATGAGGGAGCTCTTTCATAATAGGGACCTTTTATCTTTTGAAGCAAAGCACTACCCATTTGAAAAACATATTGAGACTTTGTGTTTAATGTGAAAATCAAATTTCAATCAATAAAAGAGGCAAATTTTGCATCCAACCTTTGCTTTGGATCTACTTTGTTATGTGTCAAATTGTTCTTATGTCCTCATTACATTTTCTTTTAAATGGTTGAATAAGTGGCATTATATCATATATTTGAAAGGGGATTCAAATATGATTTTGTACACTTTGTACTACATTATTGCACTTGAAGTTTATGTTCTTGTGTGTACGTTTTGTTAATAATTTAGATACTTTGGGCTACAGGTTATTTGTTGTGTTTTGTGGATCTTTTGGTGGTGTGTGTTGAAGTCTTTGAGCTACAACTCACCTCATTCTATATCTTTATGAATCATCATTGAAGACAACAAAAGACTTTGATCTTTTGTGTGTTTTTCAGTTACCGACATTCACTAATATCACTCTGATTACTCTTCTATTTAATCAAGTGGATATTGGTTATTACTGCTTGATCTATGATTTTGTGGTGAATTATATGTTATAATTATCATGAATTATTATTGTAATTTTTTTAAGAGAAAACCTCTCTTCCAAAAAAAGAGAAAAGGATGAATGTGACACCCATGGATAAATTTAGTGTATATAATCTAGGTTAGTTACTAGTTATTTTAGAGAGCAATAAGAAGGGAGCCTCCCCTTTCTGAGAGGAGAGATTTAAATCTCATCATAGTTGTGGTTGAAATCACCATTTTGTAATTAATTAAGTGATTACAAAATATTCACTCAATAGTTTCTTGGCGACTCCACTAGGGATATGAATACACAACCATAGCCTCATGCTTTTGGTTGAAGTATACCAGTTTCTTATTGTGTTTGTAATTATTTATTTTATTGTTCTACCTCTCTTTCCAAGTTTGTATTCTGGTAGAAAGAAGCTATACATGTGGTCAAAGGGTAGAAGGGCATATTGATCCTACATTTTGAAACCAAGAGAAATACTATATCCTTTAATTTGTCCCTTCTAGTCATTGTAGTCAGTTCCATCAAACATAGGGATCACCAACTTATGCACCATCGGATCTTCCTTAAGTGGTTAAGCTCTACAGCAAGGAACCAAAGCTTTGATACCAATTGTTAAACAGGCGCAAGACAACTGAGAGGGGGGTGAATCAATTGTCACAAAATTCAAACTTAAAAACTTCAACACTTATTAATTCCACAACCACACTATTATGTTATTAAGTTATAGCATGAAACACAAATAACAGAAAGCAAATCAACACAATGAACACCATAATCTTTACGTGGAAAACCCAATGAGGGAAAAACCACGGTGAGAGTTAACTCACAATATAAGAGATTATAAAAAAAATACAAAGGCTCATTGCCAAGGGCTCATTATCCAAGTACAAAGGCTCACTACCTACAAAAAGGACTCACTGTCCATCAGGGAGGCTCACTACCTATAGATACAAAAGACAAAAAAAATCCACCACAACAATTAAAGCACATTCGTAGGATTGTAGAAACCTTCAGCTCATTGCCTTCAACACACTAAAAAACTACTATCACAACTCACTTATACACACTTCTGCTCTTATGATTTGTGGCACACTTTCATCACTTTGCATCACACTATCATAAAACTCTTCACAATTTGACTTGCTTTTATATTGTTCTTAGCCTTAGAAACTTTCTCCAAGGTCAGCCACAATACATCATTTCATATATTGAAATTAGGTCGGCAACTCAAAATTCCCGCGGTGGAAAGGAATAAGAGTGGACCAATGAAAAAAAATTTCAAGATAAAAAATAGTATTCTTGAATCTTCTACACGCTTCCTCAATTAAATTTTATTCTTAGAATGAAGTGTAAACACCAAGTCGGCCAAACCTAATGAAAACACAAAATATCATTGATGTACATGAATCTTGACAAGAAGATGACATGCAGACATCACAACACGCTTCCTTATGCCTGAGAATACATCTCAAAATCTTCTAGATACATCTGCAACAGAACAACAAACTTCCATCTCCGAACATCTTTCACCAGTCCATCAGGACTATGCAATCACACACTGAAATACTAAAACATGACTTTTGGATTACCAAACTTCAAACTTCTTTGCCAGAGCATAGAAAAGAGCTTCACAAAACATATCCCAGATCTGCAAGATCTGAAACAAACCAACGGAGGATTGCGGAGCAAAAATATTTCTCCTAGTCCACAAAACACCAACTCTGCCAGAACAGTTCACATACTGGTGAATGCAACTTTCATGTACCATCAAACTAGAATCTAAAACTCAAGAAATATCATCATGAGATCACCACTATCAATCCTTTAGATCCACACAAGCATAGGATCAACACAGGATAAATACGAAGCACATACTAGAGCACATTTTGAACACTTTCATTACTCTAACTTCACTTCATTACTAATTTTCTCAAAAGCACTTGGAAACGTACCAAACCAACACATCTACAACATCATAAAGATAGCTCCATGTACTCACAACATCTTAGCAACATCTCAACCATACATGTATAATCTACAACATATTGAATTGTGTTGACATCAATGACAACACCACCAAACTAGCTCATACTTGCAACAATATCCCCCTTTGTCATTGATGGAAACACATGATGTGAAAAACCATCAAAGACAAAAAAGATTGCACAATATCCCAAGAGAACGCCTTCTCTTCTTCTACAACTGTTTTTCACATGAATTTCTCTCCCCCTTTGACACCAATGGAAAAGATCAACAAAACTGATTACTCCCCCTTAGGAGTACACCCATACCGCAACAATGAAAACCTTTTCTACTCCCCCTATGGAGTAGACCCATTTATCAGTCTAGATAAATGAAGAATTTGTGAATTCACTGGACTGATGCACTTTCATGTGCACCTAGTTACGAGGGACAATGACCCGCAACCTCTCCCTAAGATATTCAAAAGTATCCTTTAGAAGAGCCTTAGTAAATATGTCTACAATTTGTTCCTTTGTTGTCACATACTCCAATTTGACCTCATTCTCAAACACTTTTTCTCTCAGGAAGTGATACTTGATAGATATGTGTTTTTTTCTTGAATGCACAATTGGGTTCTTTGAAATGTTTATTGCACTTGTATTGTCAGAGAAAATAGAAATAGGCTCATCACATATCACACCAATGTCTTTTAGAGTTTGCTTCATCCATAAAACTTGTGTGCAGTAGGATGCTGCAGCAATATATTTTTCCTTTGTTGTGGATAAAGAAACCGAGTCTTACTTTTTACTCAACCATGAAACTAATCTTCCACCAAGAAAGAAAGCACCACCATTGGCACTCTTCCAATCATCTACACATCCAGCCCAACCAACATCTGTATAAGCATTCAAGATGAAATAATCACTCTTAGGATACCATAGTCTATAATCCAATGTACCTTTAAGATATCTAAATATCCTCTTAATAGTTATGACATGTGCTTCTCTGGGATCTGCTTGGAATCTAGTAACTAAACACACTGCATGCATAATATCTAGTTTGATAGCAGTAAGGTACAACAGTCTGCTAATCATGGATCTATATTTTCTCTGATCAGTCTTAGCAGATTCATCATCCTTGCTTAGTTTACATCCAGTTACCATAGGAGTACAAACTGGTTTGGATTCATCCATCCCAAACTTCTTCAACAATTTTTTTACATACTTAGATTGTGAAATGAGTATTCCTTTATCAGTTTGATTCACTTGTAGGCCAAGGAAGAAATTCAATTCACCAATCATAGACATCTCAAATTCCTTTTGCATCTCTTCAACAAACTTTTTACACATGCCTTCATTTCCACCAAAAATGATATCATCAACATAAACAACTTCAATCAACATTTTGTTACCTTGAATTTTGAAGTAAAGATTACTGTCAGCAGAACCTTTGTTGAATCCTTGCTTTGTCAAATATATGTCTAGTCTTGCATACCAAGCTCTAGGAGCTTGTTTCAATCCATACAAAGCTTTCTTCAACTTACAAACCATGTCCAATTTGTCAGACAGCTGGAACCCTTTAGGTTGCTCTATGTACACCTCTTCCTCCAATTCACCATTTAGAAATGTTGATTTAACATCCATCTGATATACTTTGAAGTCCTTGTGTGCAGAGAATACCAAAAACATTCTGATAGCTTCCATTCTAGCCATAGGGGCAGATGTTTCTTCAAAATCTATACCTTCAACTTGTGAATATCCTTTGCATACCAGTCTTGCCTTATTTCTTACAAATTCTCCACTTCCATTCAACTTATTTCGGAACACTCATTTTGATCCAATCACATTTTTATTCATGAGCCTAGGGACTAGTTCCCATGTCTGATTCTTTTCTATCTATTGCAATTCCTCTTTCATAGCTCTCATCCAAATTTCATCTTCACATGCTTCTTTAACAGATTTAGGTTCTATTTTAGAAAGTAGACATAAATTTACCTCAGCTACAACTCTGCTTCTTGTTGGTATGTGGTGACTAATCATGCTATATTGTACACCTCGACATGTATCCTTGTTAGGGTCAGATCTTCCCTAAGTGGTTAAGCTCTACAACAAGGAACCAAAGATCTGATACCAATTGTTAAACAAACGTAGGACAACTCAGAGGGGGGTGAATCAATTGCCACAAAATTCAAACTTAAAAACTTCAACACTTATTAATTCCACAACCACACTATTTTGTTATTAAGTTATAGCATGAAACACAAATAATAGAAAGAAAATCAACATAATGAACACCAAAAATTTTACCTGGAAAACCCAATGAGGGAAAAACCATGGTGAGGGTTAACTCACAATATAAGAGATTATAAACATAATACAAAGGTTCACTGCCCAAAAGAGGGCTCACTGTCCAAGTACAAAGGCTCACTTCCTACAAAAAGGACTCATTGTCCAATAGGGAGGCTCACTTCCTATAGATACAAAAGAGAACAAAAGATCCACCACAACAATTAAAGCACATTCGCAGGATTGCAGAAACCTTCAACTCACTGCCTTCAACACACTGAAAAACTGTTATCACAACTCACTTACACACACTTCTACTCTTATGATTTTTTGCACACTTTCATCACTTTGCATCACACTGTCATACAACTCTTCACAATTCGACTTGCTTTTATACTATTCTTAGCCTTACAAAATTTCTCCAAGGTTGGCCACAATACATTGTTTCATAAATTTAAATTAGGCCAGCAACTCAAAATTCCCACTATGGAAAGGAATAAGAGTGGACCAATAAAAACATTTTTCAAGATAAAAAATAGTATTCTTGAATCTTCTACACGCTTCCTCAATTAAATTTTATTCTTAGAATGAAGTGTAAACACCAGGTCGGCCAAACCTAATGAAAACACAAAAGATCATTAATGTACACGCATCTCGACAAGAAGATGGCACATGGATGTCACAACACACTTCCTTATGCCCGAGAATACATCTCAGAATCTTCCAGATACATCCACAACAAAACAACAAACTTCCATCACTGAACATCTTTCACCAGTCCATCAGGATTGTGCAATCACACATTGAAATATTGAAACATGACTTTTGGATTACCAAACTTCAAACTTCTTTGCCATAGCATAAAAAATACCTTCACAAGACATATCCTAGATCCGCAAGATCTGAAACAAACTAGTGGAGGACTATGGAGCAAAAATATCTCTCCCAGTCCACATAACACCAACTCTGCTAGAATAGTTCACATATCGGTGAACGTAACTTTCATGTACCATCAAACCAGAAGCTAAAAATTAGGAAATATCATTATGAGATCACCATTATCAATCCTTCAGATCCAAACAAGCATAGGATCAAGATAGGGGAAATGTGGAGCACATACCAAAGCACATTCTGAACACTTTCATTACTTTGACTTTACTTCTTTACTAATTTTCTCAAAAGCACTTGGAAACTTACCAAAACAACAAATTTGCAATAGCATAAAGATAGCTCCATGTACTCACAATATCTCAGCATCATCTCAACCATACATGTACAATCTGCAACATACTGAATTGTACTGACATCAATAACAACATTAATGACAACACCACCAAACTAGCTCATACTTGCAATATATTGTTCATTAAAACTCTCCAAGGAGTTGTAGTTGATTGGTTCTACAATCTTGCTACTAGAACTATCACAAATTGGGCTACTCTTCAAACCAATTTTGAAGAAAGATTCAAGCCTATTGAAGATGCTCACACCTTGCTAGCTCAACTTACACAAATGAAGAAGGAAGCACATTAACCCATATGTGAGTTCATGGTGAATTTCAATAAGTTAACAAATGGGATTCTAGTTGATGCTCATCCAACAACTCACAATTTGAAGTGTGTATGCATTAATATGCAGTTGCCTGAGGTAAGTTTTTTTTAGTGGAGATCTAACCCATCTACCCTTGAAGTTGCTCAAGCAATGGCTACTGAAGTTGAGGATGATTTGATCCTCACTGGAAAGATAAGAAAGGAATCAAATAAGAACAAAGGACAAAAATATTCGTCCCAAACTTCCACAAGCACCATAGATCCTATGGTGCAAAAGTTAGCTTGAATGAATTTCTAGCTATCAAGAAGAAAATTTCTCAAGGATCGTCTATTCCTTCATATAAGGACATTTTAAGGAGGACTTATCCAAATGCTTCAAATTATCTTAGAAATGTTGCAAGGAACCAGAATAGACTTCCTGCATCACAAGGAATACTTGGGATTGAAGTGCTGCCTACAAATGTAGCAATAGGATACTATGAATTCAAGCAAGAAGATCTTCCTCAATCATAATATCTTTTAGAGGATGGTACCAATATCTTCCAAGAGGAGGAAGTATATCTAGTTGGTGACTCTAATATTTGGTTTTTGAACTATGGAGTTGAACAAGAAGAGGAAAATTTTGTTGATGCTTATGTTGTTTTCACTTGATCGCAAAATCAACTTCATCATCAACAAGGTGATGTAGCTAAGGAAGAAGATTCCCTACATCTAGCAGTCACAATTATCAGGAGAGGGAGTCCTTTTCCATTCCAACCAAGAGATACAATAGGAAATAAGCAAGTAAGTACCTCAAATCCTCCTACATCTTCTTCTACGTTTAAGACTAATACCCCAATTCCCAAGCCTCAAAATTAAAATATCTCGTCTTCTTTGATAAATCCTTATCAATCCTTTGGCATCATAGACTAAGAAAAGAAGACAAAAGTTCAAATGTCAGAAGTTGAGTATCTTCAAGCCAATCCTAATCAATTTGATAGGCTTGTTAAGTTTTTCAAGGATAAATAAACTCATCCTAGTCGAGACTCTTCCCATAATACCCCAATTTTTCCCAAACCAAGGCCTTCACAAAGTAATTTAGTTTCAATCCCCTCATCTGTTCCTATAAAGATATATCCATTTTATATCTCCTTGTTGGTTAATGGTTATAAATTAAGTAACTATGTCATTAATTCAGGTGCCTCTAACAATGTGATGCTAGCCAAAGTGGCTAACGCTTTGGGTTTAAACTTGACAAAGACCTTTGGCTGATGTTTTTCAATGGAAAACAAGCAAGTTCCCCTAATCAAGAAAATTAAAGATGTACAATTTGCATTTGCCACATTTCTTGAAAAGAAGATCAAAATGATAGTTTTGGTAGCCAATGTCCTAGCCTCATGGGATATTTTTGGGACAAAACTTCTGCAAAAATGTTAGGGGCAATATCAATATGGATTGGTCCAACGCTAGGATACCCATCAAGGGTGTAATGTAAAAACTGCTTCCGAAAAGGGAAGCTAAGTTTTCTGTGACAAAATCTGATGATCCTAGATCTTAGATTCTTTTTGAATCTTTTGGAATGAGTACTTAATTTTTGCAAACTGGCAAAGTTTCTAAGTCTTCAAACAAAAATTCAAGCAAGGAGCAGGTAACTCATGGCTCATCCTCTTTAGAAAAAGATACCTCTTCAAATGAAGAGAATCCAAACTTTAAAATTGTCAGCTTTGGTAGTCCAAATGATATTTGGATTGTGGAATTTGATGATAGTTTCTCTTCCACGGGATCAGGTGCAGGGATAGTTTTTATATCCCACAAGGAAAAAAATTCCCTTCCCTTTCAAATTATAATTCAATAATACTAACAACACTATGGAATATGAGGCTTTGTTGCTAGGGATGGAGCTTGCACACAAGAAAGGGATTAAAAATATTCATGCTCAAGGTGATGCCAAATTGGTCATTTTTCAGGTAAGGAATTTGTACTAGAAAAAACATGAGAGGTTAAGGCATTACCGTAACCATGTTTGGGATGGTATTGAAGGTTTTGATGCATTTGATATTTTTGTAGTTCTAAGGGAATACAATGATAGGGCTAATTCTCTAGTGGTGTCAGTTACTCTTATGGTCCCACACAAATTCTTCAAAGGAACCAAATATACTATTGAGTTAGTTTTTCATCCTACAATTGAGTTAGTTTTTCATCCTAGTGTTCTTGATAATTTTGATCATTGGAAAATATTTAATAATGACCATCAAATTGTGGCCTTTCTAGATAAGGCTAAATATTTCAATGAATTATATTTTGAAGGAAGTGATTCCTCTTCTCAAGAATCAATCTCTAAGGTGGATCAAGATACTAGCGAGGAAATCTTGCAGCTAAAAGGGAATAATATTACCAAAGGTTTGGTTTCTTTAGAAAAACTTTTTGACAAACATGATCGTTATGTCAAGAAGCAACAATAATTTGGGTTCGAGTCTTCAACTGAAGTTGAACAACAAAATTTGAGAATAGAGGAGGATCCTAAGCTGATAAATATTGGTAAATGCTACACTTTGGAGGAAAAAGATAAGCTTACAAAACTCTTGTGTTAGTACATGGATGCACTTCCTTATTCTTATGAATATTTAAAATCTTTTCATCTGAAGGAGGTCCAACAAGAGATTCCCCTCCAGGTGGTTTCTATGCCTCACAAGAAAAAAAAGAGGCAATATAATCCAAATATTTTTGGTACTATTCTTTTCGAGATTTAGAAAATTCTTAATGCAAGGATCATCTTTCCTATCCATCATTCAACATGGATAGCAAACATTGTTCTACTATAAAAAAAAGAATGGGGAAATCTGCATTTGTGTAAATTTTTGAAACTTGAATCAATTGTTGTTGAAGGATAATTACCCTTTG
The DNA here is from genome assembly GCA_007258455.2 of Sequoia sempervirens. NCBI lineage: Eukaryota > Viridiplantae > Streptophyta > Pinopsida > Cupressales > Cupressaceae > Sequoia > Sequoia sempervirens. The sequence goes on along the minus strand of VDFB02392958.1, from coordinate 10,375 downwards.
TTGGTAATGGACCAAGTATTACAAATAGTGACGAGCTTTAAAATGCTATCTATGTTAGATAGTTTTTTAGGGTACAATCAAGTGGAGGTGAGCAGAGAAGATCAACACAAAATCACTTTCACTACTCTATGGGGCACGTTTGATTATCGTAGAATGCCTTTTGGTTTATAATGTTGGTACCACGTTTCAAAGAGCAATGGACTTGGCTTTTCATGATGTGATGGGTAAGTTCATTGTGGTTTATCTTGATGAATAGACAATATTTTCAAAGAAATGTCAAGATAATTATCATCACTTGATCTGTATAGGATCTAGACTAGACTGCAGTATTTAAATGCTTAACTTTTACAATGTTTATTCCAAGTTAATTAAATCAAAATTAACTTAAGGAAATAACAAAATGAAGAAATTAACAAACTGAAAGAAAGCGAGAGAGAAGAAGAGAAGTGCAAACAACATTTGATAACGGAGTTCGTCACAAACGTGACTACGTCTCCGGGTCCACTCCAATAGAGAGACCGATCCGATTAACTCCAAAAATCAATTACAAAGCACCACAATCATTCTCCAAGCACTTCGGCAGCATAACAGCGCTCTGACATGCAAGAATGACTCAAAGAATCTCCACAAGACCTCTCTTTCGATTAACTCCACAGCTTCAAGACTTCGTCACCTAAAAAAAACTTCAATCATCACTCTCACCTCACACCCCTTTAAATACATAAAATTTTCTCAAATTGGTTACTAACCAATTGATTTGACAATATTCACCTTATCTCTCCAAATTACAAATCATATATTTGAAAATCCTCCATATCTCCTTTAAAAAACAACTTAATCTCCCAAATCCCCCATTTATACATAATAAATATTTAATAATCTCCTTTTTCTTTAATAATATTTTAGCCCCTTATTTTCTTGAATCAGGCTTTTAGAAATTTGGGAGATTATTGTTTTTAAATTTCAAATTTTAGGAGTTTGTTTTAATTTTTATAAGGAATTCGGTTTTAAACAACTACCAAATACAAACTGAGCCAACAAATAAATTGAATCTGTCGGTGGTTGAACGGTGAATAAAGATTTTGGTGAACGGATGGTTGGCGGATCGAATCCGTTGGCCGTTCTTTTCAAACAAACTATGAACAAACTTAAAACAAAACAAAACTTACTCCATCTATTATTAGAGGCTGGTTGTTTGGCTCAACGGTGGAAGAGTTGGCTTGCCAGGCGGAGGTTATGGGTTCGAGATTCTCGGCCAACGACTTTTTGTTCTAACAAACAAAACAAATCTGCGACCGCCGGTAGGAGAGAAAAACCATGGGGCCACGTGGCATGCCGAGGAGGTGCCACGTGGCAGACCCCGGTTTTCCAATTCCGTTGATGTGGAGGATGCTAATTTGCCGAAGGTGACATGCCATTGCTGATGTATCTGCTGACTCTGAGTCCACGTGTCACAAAACAATTCGCTGGACAAACTGACTCGGCTTCCACGTAGACACTGACTGTACTGCAACGTGGTAGAATATGATTGGCTGAGAGAAACACGTCACTGCCACCTGTAAGCTGACTCATCCACCACGCACATGCTGACTGTGTGTACGGAGGACACGTGTCAATGCAAGATTTGTCGACCTTGCTGACATCACCTGACACATCATCGTGGCACGTCGACATGTGCAGACCGTACGGACTGCCACGTGTCAACTTCTGATTGGTCCATTTCAAATTTCATACCTTGTGCTGACGTCAGCTGTACGGATGATGACATCATCACTGTACCTTCAAGTCCACTAAGTCAACCTGAAACTTTGACCAGCTGCATCTTGAGTATACGATGTCGGATTTCGACGAAACGAACGCCGTCAGAATTGTCTCGACGAGCTCTTCGCGATGACACCAACTTCAACAAATTTTGACGACGCCATTTTTTTCACTTCCTGGATGCCCTCTGATCCTAGTTTGACCGAAGGTTTGACTGGCCATATCTTGCACAAACGGACTCCTTTTCGCTCCGTTCGAGTTGCGTTGGAATCAGAACGCTGAGCTCTTTCTGATGGTGCAGATTTTGGAGAAAAATGAGAAACTTCAATTTTCACTGAAAATATCCACCGGATCATCACTTGTAGCAATTTCTCGAAAGGTGCTAACAACATGAGATTTCCCTCAACCCCAAGAAGTCCATCTTTGGGGTTACAAAAGGTAAACTCCTTGGACACATTGTGTCTAAGGAAGGTATCAAGACTAATCCAAAGTGGGTCAAGTCAATTCAAAGTCTTACTTTACCTTTGGGTTTGAGCAAGAAGTTGGGTCCACATTCAAGGGAAGTGTCATTTTTTAGCTTTAAAACAAATACCCATTCATTTTTTAAAATAGGTACCCATTTTGAAGTGTGTACTTGTTCCAAAAGTTTTGAAACTCACAAGAGATGTTTTTCATTTCAATTTAGGCTTAGAAAATAAATGGTAACCCAACACCTAGGCTTAGACCTACAAGTACAAGGCCAGGGCAATTTTGAGAGAAAAAACTAACTTTGGCAATATGGTTGATGGACTTTTTTCTGAATCAATCTATAAAATTAAAACCCATTAGAGAACACAATGTCTAGTTTCCAAATATATAATTTTTTATTAAGATTGGATTATATTTGTTATTTTTTAATTAATTTCTAAGCAAATTAGTCCTTAAACTTGAAATATCAGGGTTGTTTTTTTTTAATAACTTTTTTTGGATAAGTTTCTTGGAAACAAAATTATATGGCATTAATCTTCAGACAATTCCCTACACAATGAAAAATAAAATAAAAAAATGTTTAGTTTAGGTCCAATTATGTTGTCCGTACACGTTGATTTTTGAAAACAAGAATTAAGGTCAATAAAAATTTAATTTAAAAAATATTCAAAAAAAAATTCCTCATCAGTCTTCATGTTGTTAGCTCTCTTTCTCCAAAAGGAATTAGCAAAATAATTTTATTTGGGTCAAAAAGTGGTGTATTGGTGCAGGAGCACCCTTGATGCAATTTTAAGTTATATTGTGAAACTTTGGTTTTTGATTTTTTTTGGCTTTATTAATGTAAATAAGGTCATTTGAGACCATCCTAAGTGGTTTAGGACCATTTTTGGTCATTTGGTGAAATTTAGGCAAATATTGTAAAAATTATAAAAGTTGCTCAAGAAAGTTGTCAAACAACTTGTCAAAAAGTGTCATTAAGGTGGTTGTAAATAGTTGGTTTTGGTTTTAAATGTATAAATACACCCTCCAAAACTCGAATTATGGGTTGGAGACATTATTTTTGAAGTTTGATGAACGAAAATCTTAAATTTTGTGTGCATTTTCTGATTCTTATATTGTTTCCAGGCTGAAGTTGTGCATTGTATGGACTGATATGGCCTCATATCAAGGATTATAATACATGGATGGAAAGATATTTGTTTCTAGTTTACAATTATTTTTATCTCATTGAATTTTATTGAGTTTTGTGGGAGATATGACTATTTTGGTGAGACTTCCCTATTATAACAATATTGTGCATAATTTGCAGTCTGAAAAACATGATGGTAAAAATTGTAAATTCTATATTTTGATATGAAACCAATTTAATTTTGTTTCCATGTGAATCTAATTTCATTTTCTTCAAGTCTCGTCAAATTTCATTAAGATTTGAATAAGTTATGACCATTTTTTTTAGGGCAGGTCTGAACCCTACCTAGGGTTTGCAATTTTGGGAAAAATGCAATAACTTTCTTTTCCACCATTGGATCTTCATAAAAATTGGAGGAAAAATCCATAATTATGTTATATTCAATCTCACCAAAGATATTGGCTTCAATATTTGTTTTTTGAAATTTATTAATGATAGTTTGTTGCATTAAACTATAGGTTGTCATGACAATGTTTCCAATGTGATCTAGAATGCACTTAATCATTGTTTGAGATGAATTAGTTTACGAAGGTTGTCAAGTGAATCAAGTTTTTTGCATTTTTGTCATTTTTGGTGATGGATCATTGTTTCACTTGTGCCAATTTGTGCTAAATGTTGGTTGCTTTGCATCAAGTGGTATTAGAGCCCAATAAGGTCTGGGTAGAGGAAGAGTTTGTGTTTGTGGTTGTGTGGGTGTGCAGGTTGAGGAAGGAACCTGATTTCCTAGGTGAGGCAAAGTGAAGTGGAAGAAAGGAGAGAATTTTTTGTGAAGATGGATTTTTTGAGAAGATGTTGGCAGGTTGAGGATTCACAAAGGAAGAAGAAACAAGGAGAGAGGAAAAAAAGAGAGGACAAGGCAAAGAAAAAGAAGGATCAAGAATTTAGGAAAGCACTAGAGGAACTTAGTAAGAAGATAGAAAGACAAGAGGCTGAGTTGAAGAAGTTGTATAGGCGAGCTACAAGTTGGAATTTGATAGTGAAGGAGAGAGTTGTGTGGCCCATCAAAAAGATTATTTAAAGAAGGAAAGGACAAGCAAGGATGGCAGCAAATGAGGCAGAGGTAAAGTTTGTTGAGCAAACTAAGTTTCAAGTTGAGATGCATGATATTCCAATTGTGTTTGAAGATGAACAAACTTCTTTGTTTGTTGATGAACATATTGATGTTGAGATAAATGATATGGTGTTGTTGGTAATCCAATAGTTGATGATTTTTTTTTTTATGAACAAGTAGAGAAGGTTGTTGCTAATGAAGTTGGTATTGATACTCAAGATGTTGTTGATAAAGATGTTGCAAATTTTTTTGCTAATGAGGTGTATGCAGATTTACAAGAGTATGATGCAGGTTATGGTTATGGTGAACATGTTGTTATATGGTACTCAAATGATGAGAATGAAGATATAGATGATGCTACTAAGGTATATACACAAGAAGTGGACTTTTGGAACATGAAAGATGAGAGGTTGCTAGAGAAGAGATGGTATAAGAGGAAGAGGAAGAAGGACCCTGAGATAATTTCCAAGATGAAGAAAAAATTGCAAAATAATTGGAATACTAGGAAGGAGCAGACCAGCTTTCAAGAGGACTTGAATTTTCTTTTCTCCGGGAGTATGGTGCAGGAGCACCCTTGATGCAATTTTAAGTTATATTGTGAAACTTTGGTTTTTGATTTTTTTTGGATTTATTGATGTAAATAAGGTCATTTGAGACCATACTAAGTGGTTTAGGACCTTTTTTGGTCATTTGGTGAAATTTAGGCAAATATTGTAAAAATTGTAAAAGTTGCTCAAGAAAGTTGTCAAACAACTTGTCAAAAAGTGTCATTAAGGTGTTTTGTCAACAAACTAATAAAAATGTGGTTGTAAATTTATAAATACACCTTCTAAAACTTGAATTGGGGGTTGGAGACATTATTTTTGAAGTTTGATGAATGGAAACCTCAAATTTTGTGTGCATTTTCTTATTCTTACATTGTTTTTAGGCTGAAGTTGTGCGTTGTACGGATTGATATGGCCTCATCTCAAGGAGTATAATATATGGATGGAAATATATTTGTTTCTAGTTTAAATTTTTTTTGTCTCATTGAATTTTATTGAGTTTTGTGGGAGATATGACTATTTTGGTGAGATTGCCCTATTCTAATAATATTGTGTAGAATTTGCAATCTGAAAAATATGATGGTATAGATTGTAAAGTCTATATTTTGATCTGAAACCAATTGTATTTTTTTTTCCATGTGAATCTACTTTCATTTGCTTCAAGTCTCATCAAATTTCATTAAGATTTGAATAAGTTATGACCATTTTTGTGAGAGCAGGTATGAACCCTACCTAAGGTTTGTAGTTTTGGGAAAAAATGCAATAACTTTCTTTTACACCGTTGGATCTTCATAAAAATTGGAGGAAAAGTCTATAATTATGTTATCTTCAATCTCACTAAATAGATTGGATTCATTATTTGTTTTTTGAAAGTTATTAATGAAAATTTGTTGCATTAAATTGTAGGTTGTCATGACAATGTTTCCAATGTGATCTTGAATGTACTTAATCATTGTTTGAGATGAATCAATTTATGAAAGTTGTCAAGTGAATCAAGTTTTTTGAATTTTTGTCATTTTTGGTGATGGATCATTGTTTCACTTGTGCTAATTTGTGCTAAATGTTGGTTGCTTTGCATCATGTACATGTGCATGGTATGGTAAAAAAATAACTTTTAAAAAGTGATTTTTATGCATCCCTATCAAAATTTAATTTCTATAATCTGGGTATTTGAATAAATTATATATTTGGAAACTAGATTCAAAATGCTAAATTTCATATCACTGACTTTTTTTAAGATTCATTGTGTAAGTGCCTCAAATTTTTAGTCCAAGTGTGACAAATTCTAAAAAACAGCAAAAACACCCACTTTTTGAGCTTTTTATGGACCCAACTTCTTGCATCAACCCCTTCAAGTAAGACGATTGTTTAGTCCTCCTTTGGGAAGGCGAATTTCTTGTTGAGGTTTGTACCAAACTTCATAGAGAAGACTTGTCATATCGTTGATATGATGAAAGGTAAGACAATCTATCGTTGGAGTGCAGAGGGAAAATTTGCATTTAACGACATTAAGGAGGCTATTGCACATAATCTAGTCTTAATTTGCCTAGACTACACAAATGAATTTATCATGTATAGTTACACTTTTGAACATACACTATCTTCTATCTTGGTGTAGTAGAATAGTGAGGGGATTGAATCTCCTATAACATTCATGAGTTGTTCTTTGAAAGCTCATGAGCTCAAGTACTCACCAATGAAAAATCATGCTTATGTTGTGTTCAAAGTAATTAAGCATTTTAGGTTCTATATCCTTAATTCTCATGTTGTTGCATTAGTGTCAAATTCCACGGTCAAGTCCATCTTGACTCAATAGGTGTTTGGAACTAAAAGGGGCAATTGGATTGCCAAAATCTAGGAATATGACATGGAAATTAAACCCACAAATTTGGTTCATGGGAAAGGTTTTGCAGACACTTAAAATTGTCTTGATCGATATCACACATCCGAATTCGATTACTAACACCATTTCCGTCCTGATTTGACCCCATTTTGACTATGTAATTAAGTAATCTTAATTGTTTAATTAAATTCATCATTTTCTTCTATTAATCGAATAATCAATATTATTAGGTTAATTCACTCTTTTCATACTAATTTTCATCCTGTTAATTAAATAATGTGAATTATTTAATTAAATTCCCTAAGTACTCCCATTTGATTAAATAATATGAATTATTTAATTAAATGAGTTAATTGTTTAATTAAATCTTTAAATTCTTCTATCTTGCACAATTAAATAATATTTTAATTATTTAATTGATTAATTTCTTTAATCCCTCTAATTTTTCCCACTTGCAAAGGAATATTCCCATGGAATATTCCTCCAATTCAAATTCAAACTATTTCCCCCTTAAATGGAAATATCTTCCACATTCCTCCTAAATTTTAAGATTTGTGTTTCTTCAAATCAATTTCATCCCTTGATTAATTGCACCATTCCATATGATTATTCAATCTCCTCCAAGGATTGAATCCTTGATCCATGCAGGTGATCCCACAATATTGGTTTACAATTTTGGCCAAACTGGACATTGAACTGATTTTTTTTAACTAAATTTTCACTTTTGGGCACCTATAGCGGCTAAACCATGAAGAATTTGGAGATGATGCAAACTAGTGATTTGTGACATTTGTCTGTAGATTCAAAAAGAAAAAATTTTAAATTTTTTGGAATCAAATTGCTTTTCTTTTTCCATCTCCTTCAAAAACTAGTTTTTAATAGTAAACACCATTTTTAAAGAGTGGCGTTACTCGCTAACACAACTTTTTTCCTATGAAGGATAAAATTCTAATCTTTTTGAATTTAGATTCGTAACTATGATATCTAGTGGATGGAATTGGTTTCATAGCATTTCATTGAATATTTTTTTTAATTAAAGTTTCAAAGTCAAACCAGTTACAATTTAGACATGATTTACTAGCTAAAACATAATTTTTTTTGTATGTATCAAAATTCAATTTTTTTTTGTTAGATCAGGGACATCAATATCTAGTGCACTGATATTTTTTAACATTTTTTTTGATAATCTGCTATTTTTCCACATGTGCAGAATAGAGAGCTTGATTTTCGGTGAAAAACCTATGTTTAATCAAACTAAAAAAATACATAATAAAACCAAAACATATTAAAATTATATTCGATGGATAGTTTGTTCGAGGACTACCATCATCTAGTTGGGTCTGTGAAGTCTCCTCTATTTTCATCCTCAACTCGAGCTTTGAAAGGAATTTTTTTGCAGAGATTTGGTAGAAGAGGAGGGGAAGGGGAAAAAGGGGGGATTCGTATGGACCCTGGTTTGAGCGAACCCCCCTTGGGGGTTTGCTTGAAGGGGGTTCATATGGAACCTAGTTTGAGCGAACCCTCCCTTTTTTTGAAATTTCCATTGTCTTCATTTTAAAATATTGCCAAAAAGTGGGTCTCATCATTAAATAGGGTTCGCTCAAACTAGGGTCAATGAAAACCTCTTTTTGGGTCCATACGAACACCCCAGTTCATGCAAACCCCTAAAAACCAAAAAAAAATTCATGGGAGCATTTTTGCAATTTTCCTTCCTCAACGGAATTGTAAACCAGTATTGTGGGATCACCTATTTCAATTCTACTCATCAATTTTCATCCATTCATTAATCAAATCAATATTGACCATTGATTCACTCAAAATCCCTATAAATAGCCTCCATTTCATGAACAATTCATCTACATTCATTGAGAGCAATTAGACTATAGCAATTTTTAGAGCAATTCTTGAAAGTATTTAGCAATTTAGCATCAATTTTAGGCATTTTCTCCATTGGAGAATCATTCAAGCTTGTTTCAATCAATTGGATTGGGAAAAGGCTGAAATTCCACATCAATTCACCTCCAATCCCCCAATGGGATCAGGTTTGCAAGTGGTTAATTAGTTTCCTTTATCAAATTTGAGTTCATTTCATGTTTTTATGGCTTCTAGTTAATTCATTTCAAAGATTTCATTGTAATATGGTTTGATTTGTTCAATTTATTATTTAATTGTTAATTTCAATTGTATTTGATTCATTTCATAATCATGTTCACATATTTGGCATGCTCAGTGGGACCCAATCCATTATTTTAATCAATTTTGCTTGAGAATTTTGTGTTTTATAGGTTCATGAGGTAAGGCGATGCACTTGTTGCATTGGCGTGCACTTGATGCATTGGCATGCATTTATTTTCAAGCGAGAGTGACACACTTATTTTCTAACACATTTGACTTCTCTGGTTTTTGACAAGTCGACACTTTTGTAGTTCACCAGAGTGACACATTTGTAGACCATCACATTTGTCATGATACAGACCAACGCACCTGTGAAAATACAACACACTTGTTATCAGAACTCCAACACACTTGTCTAACAGAGTGGTGCACTTGCAAGAAATCTGGAGGTAAAATTTCAAAGTTAATCCAAATTTCAATTTCAATTGATTTCTAAATTGGATGATTCACTAATCTGTGTTTGTTGATTTTAGTACTAAGAACTTGCATGTTTAAATTGGAGCATGGAAGCATGAAGTGAAGCAAAAGTGTTAATTAACACTTCTTTTTATAAAATTTTCAAAGTATTTCTAAATACTTGTGAAAAGGATGACCTAAGAGCCTTTTTATTTCATGCTTTAGTTTTTGATAAGGTAAGCAACATTTACAGGGTGTTGTACCCTTTACACAGAGGGTCCTTACGACGAAAAAATAGCTAGTTCAAAATAGGATATGAATTAGAAAGAGCTTACAAACAAGAGCCAAAAGGCTTGACATAACAGGCCAAACAGGCCACACACAAAATAGTACCAAAACACGAACAACTGACAGACAACATGTCAGAAGAAGTACTGGGACTAGACAACCCCTGAATCAGGGGGGATAGGACTGACTCCCAAAACCTGAGGTCATAGTTTGGGGAGTCCCTTCTTATTTTTCTTCTGCACGATAGACCAAGAAGGCTTAGAGCTAATGTTAACCGAGCGAGGCAAGATAAGCGGTTCATCCGCAACCACAACAGACAAAGAGCCACCATGCAGCAAAGCTGGTAGTGCAAGAGAGGATTTAGGAGCATTTGGGGGATCAATAATAGTGTTCAGCAAGGTATGGGCAGAATCAATCGGCGTAGTGACAATAGATTGGGTCAACGGTTCCTCATAAGGGATAGTTGGAGGAGGAACCTGGGGAGCCACAACCACCAAGGAAGAGTCCTCCTCAGAGGGATCCACCAAAGGTGGAGAGCCCACCATGAGATCGTTCGAGAGATCATCCTTCCACTAAGTAGGAGAGCCTTTGTGGTGAGCAAGGGGGAAACCAGAGGCCAAATAACCAACAAAGAAACATCTCCTGCATCGAAAAGGGAA
>VDFB02392956.1:0-22166 GCA_007258455.2 Sequoia sempervirens | reverse complement strand
GATTGATAAGGTCCACAAGGCAATAAAATTGAACTGAAAGGTATATCCCATGAAATTTCTATTGAGTATTTGTTTTGTTGAGTACTGACGATGTACCTAAATCCTACAGGGAAGCCCTCTTCAAAGGAAAGTGAGTCTTAGTTGCAGGCCATGTTGAAGGAGACAATGGATTTGGATAGTTGTGACACCTTAGATCTTGTTAGTTTTCCCAAAGGAATGAATCCCACTAGAGGAAAGTGGGTTTCCAAAAATAAATCTGGAGTAGATGGCCAATTAGACCTGTACAAGGCCAAATTAGTGGCTAAGGGCTACTCCTAGAGAGAGAGAGAGTTGATTTTGATGAAATTTTATTTCCTGTTGCTAAATCAAATTATATTAGATTCCTATTATCTATTGTTGTTTCTTGTGATTTTGAGATCGATAAAATAGATGTTAAAATTTCTTTATTGCATGGGGATCTCAAGGAGAGAATTTATATGAGACAACCTGGTAGTTTTTTTGTGAAAGGAAAAGACCAATTGGTTTGCAGGCTTGAAGAGATCTTTGTATGGTTTGAAATAGTCACCCACAATGTGGTACCATAAGTTGTATGATTTTGCATTGAAGTTGGGTTTTCTTAGAAGTGAGGAGGATCATTGTTTACATTAAGGATATTGATGATTAGAATCTAAATATTGTCTTGTATGTTGATGATATGTTGTTTATTGGTAATAATAAGGTGATGATTAGTGAGCTTAAGACAACTTTTTTACACATTTGATATGGACTTGGGGGCTAAAAAAATATATTCTTGGGATGGAAATCAAAAGAGATTAGGTTCACAAAAATATTTGGTTAAGTCAGAGTAAGTATTTTGATAACATTTTGCAAAGGTTTAATATGCATGACTATAAGCCAATTATTATTCCATTTTTGGTTGGTATTAAGTTGAGCTTAGATATGTGACCAAATTTTTATGTTGATTTTGAGGATATGTCTATGGTTCCTTATGCTAGATTTTTTGGTAGTTTTATGTATGCAATGGATTACACTAGACCATATATAGCCCAAGTAGTGGGAGTTCTAAGCAGTTTTTTGTCTAACCCTAGTAGAGAGCATTGAAATTTTTTTAAGAGGGTGTTTAAATATTTGCAAGGTTCTCCTGATTATTGTTTGGTTTATCATGGTACTGATGATGTGGTCAAATAATTAGACATACAAGGGTTTTTGATATAGATTGGGTAGGTGACTTGGATAGTTAGAGGTCCACCAATGGCTATGTATTTACTTTGTTTAGAGGTGTAGTGACTTGGATGAGTAAGAGGTAGCCCACAATTGATTTTTCAGCCATTAAAGTAGAGTATATGGCTACTACACATACCTATAAGGAGGCGATATGGCTACAAAGGCTTGGTAATGGAATTGGTTTTGATTGCAAGATAGTGAGGATTGGATGTGACAGTTAGAGTGTTGTTTATTTGACTAGAAATCCTATGTATCATGCTCGTACTAAGCATGTTGATGTTTATTATCACTTTGTGTGAGATATGGTTGAGAATGGTAAGGTGTTGATAGAAAATTTTTACACTTTGCAAAATGTTGTTGATTCTCTCACAAAGCCAATGACCATGGTTAAGTTCTCTTGGTGCAGGAAGGCAATGGGCCTTGATCACTATACTTGATTTTATGTTTTGTATCTCTTGAATTGAATTATAATGTATATTGTAAATTGGGAGAATGTTAGGATAAGGTGACATTAAACTTGTAATCCTATGTCATTTGTATGTCTCCACATTCCTTGGAATGTGTTCTAGGGGACATGAGAGAAAAATATTAAATTTTAGCATGTTGTAATTATATTTTAAAGAGAGGATTAAATTTCGGTGGAGTTTACACATCAAATACAAATAAGGCATCTTTTCTAGGCATCCAAAATGGAATATGAAAGTTTTCGGAGTGGGAATCCAATACTGGAGAATAAAAGTTGTTCGTTGGTGTTTCATTACGAAGTGGAAAGATCACTAGAGCATCTAGAAATAAAGGAGTTGGATAGGCTATGGGTTAGGTGCCCATGTGAGAGTCTTGAATTTCCAATTAATATGTTATTGTTTCTTTTAAGTATCCATAAAGAGGGGTGTGGTTTTTTGCAAGTGGTTTTGTGCCTCTTGTTTTAGTTTACCATTCATGGTTTTACCTCCCATAATTCCTATAAATTGGAGCCATGGGATGGTAGTTTCATATTGAGTTCTTGTAAGTAACAAGGTGTTGTCAGGTTGATAAAATATTAGTAGTGAAGTGGATTATTATGTAATCTAATAGGAAGATTAATAATATACTTGTCCTTTTTTCTCTAGTGGAGTTTTTTCCCGAAATGGTTTCTCCACATAAATATGGCATCACATTTTGTTTGTTGATTTATATATTGTGATGAATGTTACAATCACATGTTTATTTCTGATTTGGTAATCTGATTTTTAGATCTGAATTCACTTGTATAAGTTCATATTGTAGCTTTCCTTCACCTTGTTTTTCAACAGTCATAGCAACTATTGTTAGTGGAATGTTTCTAAAAAACAAGATGATGATTTTATTCTCAATGAGATTGGTCAATTATTGTGTGGGCATGTGAGAGAGAACTAAGGTTCATGTGGGTATTGAACACTTTCAGAGTTTGAGAGGGGGGTGAATAAATCTATACAAAACTTAACCCTTTCAAAACTTTAAAATTTTAGCACAACTCAAACTCCTTTAGCAGATAAAGATGTAACTTTTAACTAGACCAATAACAAAGTAGATTATATCAATTAGAATCTCTAATACCTTTAGAAAACTTAACTAATGAAAGATATAGCAGTTATCAGATCAGCAACAATCATATGGAAATAGAGAACACACATTCACAAGGAGACACCAGATTTACATGGAAAACCTAACGAGGGAAATACCATAGTGAGAGTTAACTCAAAATATAAGACTCACTACCAAAAAGACTTGCAAAAAGGCTCACTTTTTAGGGAAAGATACAAATAGGACTTGCAGCAATGAAGTATCAACCAAATCCAGGTGCAATATATAGGGACCTGATGAGATTCACTATCTCAAAGTGTAGCGCTCGGAAAATTAAAAGGCAAAAGCATTTTCAATTGTTCAATCTGTTTCAAAAAGGTTTTCAAGTAATTAATATCATTCATAAAAACTTCCAAAATGAGCTCAATAAAAGAGAATTAAATTGGCATTTTATGTATATAAATAATAACACTGTAATTTATCAAGACTATGCACATGGAAAAAGTACATCAATGAATTTTCATATATACATATTCATCCATACTCGGAAGAGATCAATAATTCCAATAAAAACATCTTATTCAATGCTACGTCATAAAACTTTAATTCTACATATCAATGTTACATTAGATTCTTTCATGCCATACTTCTATTTCAAAGTTTCAACAATGAATGTCAAATACAAATACATATACAATGGGGCTATACAAGCCATTCCAGAATGTTACACAAGTTCATCAATAGCAAATAAAACTCTGAACCTCCAACCGCTGTGACACCATCGGTCTCCTTGCGAGCTGGGGCCAAGAGTGTGATTCAGGCGCCTTTTCCGCCCAACCACGAAGTACATGACTTCCCCGGGTTCCTTCCTAACTCGAAGGAATCCCCGGCCCTGCATAAAGGAGCCTAGCAACCTGACACAATAAAACAGGAGGGAACTCTCGATGCATGCCCGGTGCCTATATGCATTTCTAACATGAGAAAACATATTTCTTGCAACAGGAGGTGGTAGAGACTCAAATACATATACATTTCTAGGCTTTTAAACGAATCCATCTATTTCAATGGTACAAGTGCTTGGCCAAGCATAAGTAAAACAAGAAAATGGTAGTTTAGAAAAGGTAGAACTACCGTCTCTGTGGGTCCACCTTCGGAATCCTGTCCTGGAAGTTACCAAAGTAAAGTATAATAAAGTACAGAAGCAGAAAGTTGTGCATTTTACATACATGTTTCATGCATTCAATTGATTCTAAAAGAATTTCAAATGAGAATTTCATAACATCTTTTGAATTACATTGGACAAAAGAAAAGAAAGGTTGTAAGTTCAGTAGTAAGATTGCATCTACTCTTTTGTAAGTAATTCTTTTCTGATTTGGTAAAGGACTATGTTTTTACTCCAAGCTACTCTCTTGAAAATGTAAAAAAAATGCATGTATGTCATGATTCTATCAGTGTACAAACACAAGTAGAGGAATTAATTAATTCTTTTGTATGAAACAATGTTCACAGATTTATGTATATACTTCTACTCTTCCAAATTCAAGCTGATTGAAAGAGTAATTCTCAATTTACTACAGGTTTCTGGTTATTAGTAATATACAGAAACAGGGCAATTCATTCGGAATAACAGAGGTTTGAAAGAAAAACTTGCATTCAAATTTTATAATGTATACTATTATTCAGGAATGTACATTTGTATGTGAGTATATGACAATGTGATCAAGAAGAATTTCAGTTTACATGTTTTCTCAGAGGTACTTTCTTTTGTTCATATTTCCAGCTTCCAATTACTGAGATGTTTGTGTATTTTTGACAGAAATCATATCACATTCTGAAGATGGTTTTCCTGTTCAAACTTGCATTTATGTATATATGTATGAATATACATATATAGCTGAGTGTGTATATATATATCTATATATTTATATATATATATATATATATATATATATATTTATATATATATATATATTTATATATATATTTATATTTATATATATATATAAATACATATACAGCTGAGTGTAAATATATATATGCTTTAAAGAAAGAAATATTGATATTTATAACTGTTCTCACGTTTTCTGGCCGTGCACACAGAATAAAAGTATTATACAGGGTTTCATACTGGTGTTGAGCACCACAAAGGGTGTAGGAAGCCCTTGCCTCTCCCATGGGGAGGCCGCGAGTTGTGAGGAGCTCGCGCCCCTTCCATAGGCCGCGAACTATGGAGGGCGCGAGCCTCCCCACAGAGCCATGCCCTTCCTATGGGAAGGGCTAGGGATTAAAATCCATCCCCTTCCCCCTATAGTTAAACAATTTCATAACACAAAAGAAATATTTTGCCCAGTATTATACTGTATTTAAATTTATTTCAAAGGAATTTTGAATTAATTTCTGGTGAAAGTTGTTCTTGCAAGATCATATGCATATATATATATATATATATATATATATATATATATATGTATATATGCATGGGAATACAGATTCATGTGTATATATATATGCATATATATATATTTATGTATGTTTTCAAATATAATTGAGAGCAGTTTAATAATTTGCATCTTTTACAACAGAATGTAACCCTAATCTGGAAGAAAGAGATTGGGTATTCTTTCTATAATGCAACAATGAGAAGAAGGCTATTACCCAGATTCAAAATAAAATTGGAAAAGATTTCTCAGATATCTGTAATCATTTTCATAGAATGATGCATTTCATTTCTTCAATTTCTTACTGCAATTTAAACTGATTGAAAACAAGGAATGGAAAATTACCTAGCAGTTTTCTCCAGTGCAGATGCCCAGTATTACCTTCCTGTCTCCCTCTTCCAGAGCTCTGGTTATGTGTCTCCATAATGTTCTCTTTTCTCCCTTAAAGCTTTATTCCTCCTTCCGAGGGTCATGCAGAGTATTTCCAAATGACAGATAAATTTTACATGCAAAATCCAGAGGTTGCCAGTTGGCAACAGCATTGTTGGTTTTAAGGAGAATTTCCCCAGAGCCCAAAGTTTTCTCGGGGCTGTTCATTTGTCCCAATTTTGGACTAAGGTTTTTTTAAAACATATGCAAACAAAGATATCTCCACCTTTTAATATGAAAACCAATTATTTCTTCCATATTATATGTAAATATAATATTTTTCACTTTATTTTTGATTTCCTAATTTAAATCAGATTTTCCTTTTTTTGCACAAAAATAAATGGAATAAACTAAATAAAATAAACCATAATCTTTCACAACTTTTATGGATAATTACATTATATTTTAATTTTGCTATGTTATTATATATATATATTTTTATCAATTACTCATTCAAACCATGTAATCAATTTAAACAATCACATTGAAAACAGACATGGCCTAAATGCAACTACATGATTTTTAGGTGCTATGTGTGTGATCGAGAGCTTCTCCTCTTTTACCCTATCAGGAAGCTAGCCTTCTTTTCCTTAATCACACTCTTGGTCTTCGACCACCTGCAACTCAAATGCACTCAAGCGTGCAACAACGAAAGTGTATTAGCAACCAATATAGAAGTATAAATTTAAGCAATAATTAAATCAACACTCCTATTTTGTTCTATCTTGTATATTTTAAAAATAAAATGCACTCTTAATTCTAAAAACAAATATTTTCCTACATTTCCATACACCAAAGCATTGTATTATATCATATTGCTCTAACACGTATCATAATTCATATAATAAATCCCACAATGTCATGGTCAAAATAGCATCAAATTCTGAGACATGACATCCTTCCCCACTTGGGAAGAGACATCATCTCGATGTCTAAGAGCAAGTTACATAACAAAATTGAGATACTAGTATTTCGTAAGTCTCTATAAAAGAAAATAAAAGTATGCTAAGGTCTCAAATGAGGAAAGATTCTATCTATATCCTCAGCATTCTCCCAGGTGGCATTATCCACCGAATACTGGTCCCACTGGACCCTGTATTGCATAATGTCCCTATTACGCAACTTAACGTTGCGCTCTTCCAGGATCCTGACGGGCTCCACCTATATCACCCCTAGGTCCTGAACCTGCAATGCATGCCAATCAAGGATATGAGCAATATCTGGATGGTAAGGCTTAAGTACTGAGACATGAAATACATTATGTATCTGGGATAGAGCTGGTGGCAGAGCAAGCCTATAAGCAACTGGATTCACCACCTCCAAAACATCAAAAGGGCCAACAAACCTAGGGGCCAACTTAGAGTTCTTGCCGAAAGAGATTGAACTCTTATGCGGCCGAACCCTCAAAAAGACCTTATCCCCTGCAGAGAACTACCTAAAGCTCTGGTTATTGTCTGCTAGACTTTTCTGTCTATCTGCAGCTTGTTTCAATTTTTCCTTAATGATTTTCATTTGGTCTTCCATTTCTTTGAGCATCTCAGGGCCAATCACAACCCTGTCTTCTACTCTGTCCCAACTAATGGGTGTCCGAAATTTACGTCCATAAAGGGCTTCAAAAGGTGCCATGCCCAAAGAAGCATGGTAGGAGTTGTTGTAAGAAAACTCCACTAAAGGAAAATACTCCTCCCACTTATATTGCTACTCCATACAGTACATGCGGAGAAGATCTTCTACTACCTGATTCACCCTCTCCGTCTGACCATCGGTCTGAGGATGATATGCAGAACTGAAATTCAATTTAGTTCCTAAGGAAGAATTCAATGTGATCCAAAACCTGGAAGTCATCCGAGTGTCTCGATTTGAGATGATCATTTTTGGCACTCCATGCAACCGAAAGATTTCCTGAACAAATTTTCTTGCTAAAACCATTGAACCATCCTTGAGATTTCCAGGAATGAAATGAGCAACCTTTGTCAATTTATCCACCACAACCAAGATGGTATCATGTCGGTTCCTAGACATTGGTAACCCCTGTATAAAATCCATAGTGATAACCTGCCATTTATACTCTGGTACCCTGTGAGGATATAATAGTCCTGCCAGATGTACATGCTCGGCCTTGACTTGCTGGCATTCCAAGCATCGGGCTACATGGGATGTAATATCCCTTTTAAGTCCTGGCCAGAAGTACAGTGGCCTAAGTCCTTCCATCATCTTTGTAATACCGGGATGTCCTGAGTATGGAGCGTTGTGGAACTCCTCTAGCACCAACTCTCTCAAGTTTGCAGAACTAGGAATGTACATCCGCCCCTGGTATCTCAAGAGTCCATCCGATTCTAATACATAACCCTCATATCGACGATCTGAGGAATTCACCCCTAGGGCTTGTTTCACCTTTTCATAATGTTCATCCCCAAGGGAGGATTGTACTACTTGCTGCATGAAATCTGATTTTATGGTAACCATGGCTGCAAGGTGCCTCCTTCTACTCAAGGCATCAGCCACCCTGTTTTCCTTACCCTTAATATATTCAATCCCAAAGTCATATTCACTCAAGAATTCCAACCATCGCCTTTGTCGGGCATTAAGATTGGGTTGAGTGAAGATATATCTCAATCCTGCATGGTCTGTCTTTAGTTCAAAAGGCTTTCCCAAGAGGTAATGTCTCCACATCTGTAAGGCATGGACTATGGCTGCCAATTCTAAGTCATGTGGTGCATAGTTTCATTCATGTTGCGTTAACTTCCTTGATTCATATGCTACCACTTGCCCTTCTTGCATAAGAATTGCTCCTACCCCTTCCCCTGATGCATCAGTAATAACTATAAAATGGCCATTTGGATCTGGCACAACCAAGATGGGTGCGGTAGTGAGTTTCTCCTTAAGCAGCTGAAAAGCTCTCTCACACTTATCACTCCATTCAAACTTCTTTTCCTTCTTCTATAGTGCAGTGATGGGTGCTGCAATTGTCGAGAACCCATGAACAAACCTCCTATAATATCCTGCAAGTCTCATGAAACTTCGAACTTCAGATACATTCTACGGTGCTGGCCAATCCATAATTGCCTTAATATTTTCTGGGTCCACTCTTACCCCTTCCACTGAAATCACATGTCCTAAATAATGCACTTCAGATTGGAAGAAAGTACATTTAGACATCTTTCCATATAGCTTATGTTCCCTTAGACGCTGCAACACAATTCTCAAATGCCTCTCATGTTCTTCCTCTGACTTAGAATAGATCAAGATATCGTCAAGAAAGATTAGGACAAAGTTATCCAAACAATCTCAGAAGACACTATTCATCAGGTTCATGAAAGCTGCAGGAGCATTACTTAGCCCAAAAGGTAGCACCGTAAACTCGTAGTGCCCATACCTTGTTCTGAAAGCAGTTTTGTGAATGTCTTCTTCCTTCAATCTCAACTGGTGGTATCCTGATCTTAAATCAATTTTTGAGAATACCTTGGCATCTTTTAGCTGATCAAACAAGTCATCGATGCGTGGGAGCATGTATTTATTCTTGATAGTGACCTTGTTAAGCATTCTATAGTCAATGCACAACCTCAAGGTACCATCCTTCTTTTTCACAAAGATAACTGGAGCTCCCCAAGGTGACATGCTTGGCCTAATAAGACCCTGCTTCAATAATTCTTCTAGTTGGGCCTTAAGCTCAAATAATTCTGTTGTATTCATCCTGTAAGGAGCCTTAGACTGAGGTTCTGCTCCTGGAGTCAGATCAATAGAAAAATCAAACACACGCCTAGGCGGTAGCTCAGTCAGCTCAGTAGGAAAAACATCCTCAAATTCTTTCAGAATGGGATGATCATTAATTGAGGATTCTTTCTCATCAAGGTCCTTGACCTTTATTGCAAAGATAGTGCATCCCTTCCGACTTGCCTTTTTCAACTGCATGGCAGAAACTTGCCTAAGCTCTAAAGGCATTTTAATGCCACAAAGCTCCACATGGTTTCCTCGATCATCAAGACACTTTATTGACTTCTCTTCGCAATCCACAAGAGCCTTATGTTCAGAGAGCCAATTTATCCCTAATATCACATCGTAAGACCCCAACGGTGCAACATACAAGTTTACTTGCGTTTGAAGGTTAGGGAGTTCAAGTTTACTGAAATACATGCATTGCTCTACCTTCCTCTCTATCTGGTTTCCATACTGAACTTTCCAAGAATTCGCCATAAAACTCGGTCTAACTGATAACTTAGCCAAAACATGAGGATCTATAAAACTATCAGTAGCACCAGTATCAATCAAAACAGAAACAGGGCATCCAAATAATTTACCCGATAACTGGATGGGAGTTGCTTGATAATCTGCTTGGCGATTGTCAACCGCTACATGAATATGATGTTGATTCCTGTTATTCTGTTTGTTATTTCTCTGAGGGCACACACTGGCGTAATGCTCGCCACCACAGGTATAACAACCTCCACGAGGTGCTTTGGGCTTGTCAGAAAAATCTCTCCTGTTATTATCATTCCTTTTATTGAAGTTGCCCCTCTTGTTGTTATTGTTCCTGTTTCCATCGTTGCGGTCCTGAGGACTACCATCCCTCTTCAGATTTTTGATTTGCCTATTTTCATTCCCTTGATTGTCCTGTTTGCTCTGACCACCCTGATTGCTATTACCTTGACGATTCCCCTGGAACTTCTTATTGCCATACTTGGCTTCCCTGCTCTTCTTATAGTTAGCAGCTTGTTGCAGCTTGTGCTCCTGTTTAATTGCTAAATCAAAAACTTCATCCATGGTGGCTGGATTATGCAGATCTATTTCATTTCCAATTTGAGGTCTAAGCCCCAAAATAAATTTTTGAACTCGAAACCTCTCATCATGCTAGTATTGGGGTGCGTACTTGAGCAAGTGAGAGAATTTCTCCCAATACTGAGTCACTGTCATGCCACCCTGTATGAGTACCTGGAATTCTGTCATTTTCTTATCAAAGTGAGATTGTGGTAACCACCTCTTCCTAAATAGTTGTAGGAACTTATCCCAAGTTACCTTCCCATGCATAAACTGCTTATCCGCCCTTTCATTTTCCCACCAAGTAGCAGCCTCACCGGTGAGTTGATATGAACCCCATTCAGCCTTTGTTTCATCTGATAAATTTCGTAGGGAAAAATACCTTTCCATTTCTATAACCCAAGCTTCTGCCCCATCTCCAAGGGTTTTCCCATCAAACTTCGGAGGAGCGACCTTCTTTAGGTCTTTTCCTAACTCCTCAGCCACCCTATTTAGATTTCCTTCGTTTCCAGGTGGTTCAGCATTTGTTTCTCCATCGGTTTTATTTGTATTTAATCCTTGATGGCCATTTCGCCTCCCTTGTTCTAGTTCTTCAATTCTAGCCCCCTGACTTTGCAGCAAGGCCAAAATTTGATCCAGTTTATCATTGGGACCTCCACGAGATCCGCCAATTCGCTGGTACACTCTATTCTCCATTTTAAGTCACCCTGATTAAGACACAACGTCATACGTAGTTAGGCATAGGTTCTAGAGTTGAACCTTGCCGCTCTGATACCAAGATGTAGCGCTCGGAAAATTAAAAGCAAAAGCATTTTCAATTGTTCAATCCGTTTCAAAAAGGTTTTCAAGTAATTAATATCATTCATAAAAACTTCCAAAATGAGCTCAATAAAAGAGAATTAAATTGGCATTTTATGTATATAAATAATAACACTGTAATTTATCAAGACTATGCACATGGCAAAAGTACATCAATGAATTTTCATATATACATATTCATCCATACTCGGAAGAGATCAATAATTCCAATAGAAACATCTTATTCAATGCTACGTCATAAAACTTTAATTCTACATATCAATGTTACATTAGATTCTTTCATGCCATACTTCTATTTCAAAGTTTCAACAATGAATGTCAAATACAAATACATATACAATGGGGCTATACAAGCCATTCCAGAATGTTACACAAGTTCATCAATAGCAAATAAAACTCTGAACCTCCAACCGCCGTGACACCATCGGTCTGCTTGCGAGCTGGGGCCAAGAGTGTGATTCAGGCGCCTTTTCCACCCAACCACGAAGTACATGACTTCCCCAGGTTCCTTCCTAACTCGAAGGAATCCCCGGCCCTGCATAAAGGAGCCTAGCAACCTGACACAATAAAACAGGAGGGAACTCTCGATGCATGCCCGGTGCCTATATGCATTTCTAACATGAGAAAACATATTTCTTGCAACAGGAGGTGGCAGAGACTCAAATACATATACATTTCTAGGCTTTTAAACGAATCCATCTATTTCAATGGTACAAGTGCTTGGCCAAGCATAAGTAAAACAAGCAAATGGTAGTTTAGAAAAGGTAGAACTACCGTCTCTGTGGGTCCACCTTCAGCATCCTGTCCTGGAAGTTACCAAAGTAAAGTATAATAAAGTACAGAAGCAGAAAGTTGTGCATTTTCCATACATGTTTCATGCATTCAATTGATTCTAAAAGAATTTCAAATGAGAATTTCATAACATCTTTTGAATTACATTGGACAAAAGAAAAGAAAGGTTGTAAGTTCAGTAGTAAGATTGCATCTACTCTTTTGTAAGTAATTCTTTTCTGATTTGGTAAAGGACTCTATTTTTACTCCAAGCTACTCTCTTGAAAATGTAAAAAAAATGCATGTATGTCATGATTCTATCAGTGTACAAACACAAGTAGAGGAATTAATTAATTCTTTTGTATGAAACAATGTTCACAGATTTATGTATATACTTCTACTCTTCCAAATTCAAGCTGATTGAAAGAGTAATTCTCAATTTACTACAGGTTTCTGGTTATTAGTAATATACAGAAACAGGGCAATTCATTCGGAATAACAGAGGTTTGAAAGAAAAACTTGCATTCAAATTTTATAATGTATACTATTATTCAGGAATGTACATCTGTATGTGAGTATATGACAATGTGATCAAGAAGAATTTCAGTTTACATGTTTTCTCAGAGGTACTTTCTTTTGTTCATATTTCCAGCTTCCAATTACTGAGATGTTTGTGTATTTTTGACAGAAATCATATCACATTCTGAAGATGGTTTTCCTGTTCAAACTTGCATTTATGTATATATGTATGAATATATATATATGTATATATACATATACAGCTGAGTGTGTATATATATATATATATAAATACATATACAACTGAGTGTAAATATATATATATATATGCTTTAAAGAAAGAAATACTGATTTTTATAACTGTTCTCACATTTTCTGGCTGTTCACATAGAATAAAAGTATTATACAGGGTTTCATACTGGTGTTGAGCACCACAAAGGGTGCAGGAAGCCCTTGCCTCTCCCATGGGGAGGCCGCGAGTTGTGAGGAGCTCGCGCCCCTTCCATAGGCCGTGGACTATGGAGGGCGCGAGCCTCCCCACAGAGCCGTGCCCTTCCTATGGGAAGGGCTAGGGATTAAAATCCCTCCCCTTCCCCCTATAGTTAAACAATTTCATAACACAAAAGAAATATTTTGCCCAGTATTATACTGCATTTAAATTTATTTCAAAGGAATTTTGAATTAATTTCTGGTGAAAGTTGTTCTTGCAAGATCATATGCATATATATATATATATATGTATATATGCATGGGAATACAGATTCATGTGTATATATA
Organism: Sequoia sempervirens; assembly: GCA_007258455.2. Classification (NCBI taxonomy): domain Eukaryota; kingdom Viridiplantae; phylum Streptophyta; class Pinopsida; order Cupressales; family Cupressaceae; genus Sequoia; species Sequoia sempervirens. The sequence goes on along the minus strand of VDFB02392956.1, from coordinate 8,892 downwards.
TATGTATATATATATATTTATGTATGTTTTCAAATATAATTGAGAGCAGTTTAATAATTTGCAGCTTTTACAACAGAATGTAACCCTAATCTGGAAGAAAGAGATTGGGTATTCTTTCTATAATGCAACAATGAGAAGAAGGCTATTACCCAGATTCAAAATAAAATTGGAAAAGATTTCTCAGATATCTGTAATCATTTTCATAGAATGATGCATTTCATTTCTTCAATTTCTTACTGCAATTTAAACTGATTGAAAACAAGGAATGGAAAATTACCTGGCAGTTTTCTCCAGTGCAGATGCCCAGTATTACCTTCCTGTCTCCCTCTTCCAGAGCTCTGGTTATGTGTCTCCATAATGTTCTCTTTTCTCCCTTAAAGCTTTATTCCTCCTTCCGAGGGTCATGCAGAGTATTTCCAAATGACAGATAAATTTTACATGCAAAATCCAGAGGTCGCCACTTGCCAACAACATTGTTGGTTTTAAGGAGAATTTCCCCAGAGCCCAAAGTTTTCTCGGGGCTGTTCATTTCTCCCAATTTTGGACTAAGGTTTTTAAAACATATGCAAACAAAGATATCTCCACCTTTTAATATGCAAACCAATTATTTCTTCCATATTATATGTAAATATAATATTTTTCACTTTATTTTTAATTTCCTAATTTAAATCAGATTTTCCTTTTTATTGCACAAAAATAAATGGAATAAACTAAATAAAATAAACCATAATCTTTTCACAACTTTTATGGATAATTAAATTATATTTTAATTTTGCTATGTTATTATATATATATTTTTTTATCAATTACTTATTCAAACCATGTAATCAATTTAAACAATCACATTGAAAACAGACATGGCCTAAATGCAACTACATGATTTTTAGGTGTTGTGTGTGTGATCGAGAGCTTCTCCTCTTTTACCCTATCGGGAAGCTAGCCTTCTTTTCCTCAATCACACTCTTGGTCTTCGACCACCTGCAACTCAAATGCACTCAGGCATGCAACAACGAAAGTATATTAGTAACCAATATAGAAGTATAAATTTAAGCAATAATTAAATCAACACTCCTATTTTGTTCTATCTTGTATATTTTAAAAATAAAATGCACTCATAATTCTAAAAACAAATATTTTCCTACATTTCCATACACCAAAGCATTGTATTATATCATATTGCTCTAACACGTATCATAATTCATATAATAAATCCCACAAAGTCATGGTCAAAACAGCATCAAAGTCTGAGACGTGACACAAAGTAGGATACAAAATGATTTAAAGAGAATTAAAATATTTCCAACATAACGCTCTGTTGAATGAGGCGTTATAACACAATTGACCTTTTTTATTTTATAATATTCAACACTATCTCTATTTGATATTCAATATGATTCACACACACACACACTTCTTTAGACTTGTACACTTCTCCATCTTGTTGTATCTGAGATCATCTTGCATTTATATCATCCACGACACTTTAATTCTTCAATTAGGTCAGCTAGGAAGAGAATAAACAATGAATTCATATGGTTAGCCACCAAAGCATAATGCAGTCCTATCCTAAGGATAGAGAGGACGAAAAACAATCTTAACATTTCTTTCAATTTGATCCATTTACACGCAAGCGCACATCAACCTAAGTCGGAATCAAGGAAACATGTGGTTGAAACACTGAATCACATAACCAGTTGGCCCATAAACACTCTTTCATGGTCCTAAATAGGATAGGTCAAGACCCAAATATATCATGACACATATTGCATTGCTAGTGCAGCCCCCCAAGCACACAACCCAAGTAAAGGAACAAGTTTGGCCAGATATCCACATATAACACAAGAAGCCAACTCAAGACACAATGCAGCACCAAAGTGACCAATTAGCAACATGTGGATCACATAGGGATTTTATTTTAACATCAAAAATTACTTTTATGCACTTCTTTCATACTACATGCCATCAATAGCTACCATAGACCAAATAGGTACAAAAAACTTTGTTCAAGAAACACAAAATGCATAACCAAATGATGTAGAATTTTTAGAACAACTTACTGACCACTTCAACATATGAAATTGGAATTGAGAAATTACACAAAAAAATTTAGCATACTCACCAACCTACAAGAGTAGAGACGTCAATGCGAATAAATGTGGAGCATTTCCCAAACCATTCCAAAAAACTAGTAACACTTGGACAACCTTCTACAATTAATAGGAGTCTCCTCGGCAACACAGGTGACCTAAAAATATAGGAGTTTAATGTACATAGAGCACTGACATTAAATACCAAACCAAAAGACTAGAACTACAACAATGAAGGAATGCAGGGAATTCTCTTGGATATACTTCAATGCAACTTCCTAAATGAGAAAAATTTGAGCAACTTACAAAGGCCAAAATATTTTTTCAACATGTATTATCAAGAAAATTAGTAGAGAGCATGAGGCACATAATAGATCTTCAGCACTATCTATCCAACATTATTCATGCTTCTAATCCTCATCTGAGCATATCAATATGGGAACAACTTTGCTTATAGAAATAATGCATTATATGAACATCAAAAAACCCTCATTGATAAGGCATGACATACAACCATAAAATTATTCAATTCTTCTTTGATAATGCATGACATACAAACATGAACTTCTTCAAGTCTTCTCTTCATCAGCAATGTTAGCCCAAGTTGAGTATAACAAAGACAACCAATGCCAAGTACTAACATGTCACACAAGTGTTGACTTCAATTACAATTAGCAATTAGTGTTGAAAATAGCTTCCAACAATCTCCTCAACTACTAAACATCTCCTCAAGCTTTATCATTAGTGACAAAATTCCAAATCTAATGTTAACATCAATGACAACAACACAAAAATGGTGTTGACATCAATGAAAAAAACACAAAAATGGTGTTGACATCAATGAAAAAAACACAAACACAATTTTGACATCAATGACAACTGCCAATAGCGGGGTCATTGTACCATGGTATATAACTACAAGGATGTAAATTTGGTGACATATAGATGCTATCACAATATTTTTACAATTATAAGACTATAGGTTTGGGCCTAGATCATTCTGCTCAAACCAATCTATGATAGAGGAGAGGGGTAAAATTATGAGTCACATGTATTTGCATATGATGGAAAGCTACTATATTGATAACTTGGGGACTTAGCCTATTAGATGTAGGTCAAGGATATGATATATGTATTGGTTTAGATACCTTGGCAAGGGTGTAAGGTGTGGGTGCTAGAAATTTTCTATTCACAACATGTTTATATTTAATACTATATTATTAGCAAGCATCATTATATGATAAAGAAGTATAGACTAGACTAGGTACAAAATTAATTCATTTTGTGGAACAATGTTCTATAATATGAATTATGTAAGACCCCACCCCTTGTGGCCTTGTTGATCTTATTAGTCATCAATGGTTTATGTCTTATATTTTATGTTGTTTTGTGTTGGGAAATATACATTATTGATTATTGTTCCTATACATCAAGTTGTTTTTTATTTTTGATTGTTAACTAACTAACTAACTAGTGTTTTTTGTGATTTCGTGTGATAGCCAGATGAGGTCTATTCCCTATCTACGTAAGTATGTAATGATTGATAGGTTTCATTATTGGCAATATCGTTATGTATATTAATGGATTTCATCATGTTAGGTGATTTATATTATGAGTTTGAGTAAATGAATATAAAGGTAATGATTGATGTTCAATATTTGGTTGTAGTAGTATTCATTATAGGTAAAATAGATTATTGATAAGTGGTAATATTTTGATATTAAATAGCATGATAAATTATTGCTTGACTCTAAAATATATTATACAAGTAGGTAGATTTAAATTATATGTAGATTTAATTCCTCAACTGATTATCATTAGAAGAGTATTTTTCATATGCTATCTATTTCAAATACTATTAATTATGAGAAATACTGACACCTCCTTTTGGTTTAGTAAACAGGTTAAAATTGGCCACTATTGGTGAAGGGGTCACATGGCTATTTCCCTTATGTCATTATTGGTAAATTCTAGTATTGTCAAGGATATGTTTTCAACCTTGTTTTGTAAGGGTCAAGTGCATGTGGGAGATGTTGCTTATTAGACCCTTGAGTCACCTCTTTAAATGTCATTATATATTTTAGGTTTTATAATGTATTTATGTGGTTTTATATGTTTAAAAGGTTCCCTAGGTGGTAGGTCTATAGAGTAGGGGTCTTTAAATATTCTATAAAATCACTTAAATGAAGTTTAAAACCCACTTTAATTTCCAACTTATGAAAAGTGGCGAAAATGGGAGTTTATAGGTGGTTGGGAAGTTTTCAGGAGTTAGTTTCCCTTTTCCCTTCTATATATTCCTTCTTTTTGAAAGGAGAAGGGGATCCCTCTATTGGCTTGGCTCCTCACTTTTTCTTGGCTTCTCTCTTTTTCTTTGGTATTACTTTTTTCCTTGAGATGCTTTCTCCTTTTGGGAAGGAGAATTCTTGATGGAGATAGAGGAGAGGATGGGAGAGGAAGAATGGAAGAATAGGGATTGGAGAATGAGAGGCTATCACCTTTTGGATATCCACTTTCTTGGTAATGTCTACCCTTGTAGAACTTGTTTAATGATGTAAAGGATCCATGTTTATGCTTTGAATTTAAGTGCAATTTAATTCTAGAACCTTTTTGGGGTATTTGTTGAGATTGTGTGTTTGGCATTGTCTTGTTGGAGTTCCACCTTGTTTCAATATCTCCTTATGTGAAAAGCTAATAAGGGATAAGGAGAGGAATTATAGTATGTGTATTTTTTTGTGCTTAGGATGTGTTGAAATTGGTTAAAGGAACCTTTGTGAATAGTGGTGGATTGTGTGTAAGGAAAAGCTATGTGGCCCCTAGAGCTTAGGGGTGGATTCATTATCAATCCTATGGTTGGGAGGAGAGCTTTTTGGCCATATTATTATTATTTTTATTTCTTCTTGCAGGTGAAAATGTTGAAGTTGGAAATCAAAGGAAATCCTTTCAAATTTAGGATCCAAGAAAGTAGATGTGAGTATCATGAAATAGGAAATTTTTTGGGTTTCAAGAGTGGAGTTGTGAGAAAATGTAATGGTTGTGTAAATGGTAAATGGTTATAATCATGTAAGTGTGTCTGTACTTTCAAATATATGTGTAATTAAAAGGAACATTTGACATGTTCAAATCTTAATGTGATAGACAAATGTGCTGGAAAATGTGAACTTAAACGTGTGCTATCTTAGAAGCCAATTGTTTTAATCTTTAAGAAAATCAAGGGATTGTATCTTAGGTATCTTTTCCCTAATTTGGATGAGGGAATTTAAGGGAAGGAATTAAACTTTATTGGATTTAAAATTATCAAAATTTTTATGTTATAAGTTTAAAGGAAAATGTGTATGTGTATACTTTCATAAATTTTGAATTTAAGGAAATACTTAGTTTTTTTTATATTGATCTACATCTAGTAACATGAGTAGATGGGATCTTGAAATTTAATCTCCAAAAGGAAATTAGGTATACATGCATAAATTGAATAAACATTCATGTGTATATATACTCATTGATACATAAGAACTACTTCAAACATATTTTTTAGTATTATTATATATATATACTTATATATATAAGTATATATATGTGTGTGTATATGTATATGCATATGTTCATATTAACAAGATGTTCATATTTATAAATTATATATATATATATAAGTTAATCATTAATTATTGATCAAATGTTATAATGATTTATTCTTATACTTAAAGATACATCTATAACATGTAATATACAATTATAAGCAATGGTCTAAAACAAAGAAATTTGATAAACAAAATATTATATGATTAAAATTTTATAAACTAAAAAGTTAGAAATTAAAGAAAAGAAATATATATATATATATATATATATATATAAAGAGGATGTTGGGACCGACCAAAAGTTGGCTTGCTCAGATTAAAATTTTATAAACTAAAAAGTTAGAAATTAAAGAAAAGAAATATATATATATATATATATATATAAAGAGGATGTTGGGACCGACCAAAAGTTGGCTTGCTCAGGCCATTATAGATTTCTTGGAGGTTCCCATGGGGGCCTTGATCCCCATGGGAGATCCCCCCCCCCCAACAAAATTTAAGTTGATGCTTGTTTTTATATAAAATCACCATATGCATAGATTTATGCCATTGTTCATAATTGATAAACTTTGTTTATATCTCTACTCTACTTTTTGAATATGTGCAGATCTAGTTAAGGAAAATAGATATAAGGGTATATACATATATGAATATATAAAATATGTAAAAAATTAATGTGGAAAGAGTGATTTTCTACCACTCCTAAATTGTAGTTCCTTTTTAGATCTGGAGTAATTCTCCCCTGTAGCAAAACATAGGCCAAAAAATTGACAAATATTTAAATCTGAGAAGGCAATCAAGAAATGGAAAATGGAACTCCAATCTGGTATACAAATAGGAAGTAAGAAATAAGAGGGAAATGTATAAAGGGAAATTTAGATGGTTGCAAGGTCTGAAGTAAGTTTTGAAAAAAATGGATCTACAATAAGTTGAGAATGAAAACTAGAAGAACAATAAGCAATCAATTTGGAAATTGTAAGTAATTTTTGTTAATTTATGTAGCTTGGACAGGTGTCCCCAAACCAAATAAATATTAATTAATTAATTCCTCTAGAGACTTCTAGAAAATAGTTTGTTAGGGTTTGTTTATAGAGTCTAGTTAATCTTAGCCATCGATTGAGATTAAATTGTGGCCATTGGTTTTTCAATGAGATGATTATAAAAGGGGGTCAATGGGAATTTGGAGAACACACACTTGAGAAATATTTGCAGTGATAGAAAATAGTTTTGCAGCAATAGCAAGGGTGCAATGATAGCATTGGAGGCAGCAAAAGTCGAATTTCAGTAGGAGAAATTGAGGGAAGAATTTCCAGAGAAGAAATATTGTCAGAGCTCTGCCAGTAAGAGGCAAGCAATTTATGTATCTCTTGATTTGTTGAAAGTTTAATAAAAATTCCTCATCTACTAAACCGGTTTTCCCTTTAGGGTTTTTCCAAGGACAATTTGTCCAAAATATTGTGTTCATTGTTTTGCATATTTTCTTTTGTATTCCCATGATTTTGTTTGTGAAATTGCAATTGTGTTATTTTTCAATATTTGTTGTGAATTAATTTTCAGCAATCAAATAATCTATATAGATAGGAGATTAATAATAAGTAACTGTATTAGAATTTTCACATGGTATAAGCGCTTATCTGAGGGAAAAAAAGGCTCATCACAGGCATAGGAAGAAAAAATTGAGGGTTTATGAAACCCAATTTGACCTCTTTAGATTTATTTATTTATTTTTTCTCATCTTTTGAGATGGCCTCAGTAGGTTTAAGAGAATAGGATAGATTGGATGGAGCCTCAAATTTTGGTGTCTGAAAATCCAGAATTTCTTTATTGCTAGAAGAGAATGGTATCAAGGAATATATGACCAGTGTTGTAGTTGTACCTACAAATCAAACACAACTCTTAGCATATAATAAGGAAAATGCCAAGGTGAGGAGGCTAATCCTTGACAGTGTTAAGGACCATATAGTTATGCATATCACAGAGTTAGATACAATGAAGAAGATGTGGGATGCCATTCTGAATATGTACCAAAATGCTACCACTAACTGGAAGTTGATTCTTAGAGAAAAGTTGAGGAATACCTAGATGAAAAAGGGAGACACATTACAAGTTACCTCACCAGGATTAGACTTGTCAAGGATGAGTTGGTAGCTATTGGAGATAAACCAGATGATGACTAGATAGTACAAATAGCCCTAAATGGGTTTACTAAGTAGTGGGATGTCTTTGTTCAAGTTATTAATGGATGAGACACCTTACTGAGTTGGGATCGACTATGGAGTGACTTCACTCAAGAGGATCTTAGACTAAGTCCTATCAGTGAAACCAATAGTAATAGTCAAAAAAGTAAGACCTAATAGGAAAACATTGCCCTAGTAGGAAAGGGAAAGTGAAGAATGGAACTAGCAAAGGATCAAATTCAAAAATTGAGGACTTTTCTAAGATCAAATGTTATGGTTGTCACAAGTGTTTCCACTATGTCAGCAATTGCCCACAAAGGAAGAAAAATGAAAAGAAAGGAAAGAAGCAGATGGCAGCTTCAACAAGTGCAAATGAGCTTTCCAGTAGAATGGAGGATGAGTTTGCACTCATAGCTTGTATGGTTAGCTCAACCTCATAGGGTGTTTGGTATATACATAGTGGGGTGTCATTTCATATGACAGGTGTTAGAGAGTACTTCTCCAATTATAAGGACATAAAAATCCAAATTTCTATGGGGAACATGTCCAAACTCAATCTAGTTGGAAAAGGGACTATTCTATTACAGAGGGAGAATGGAAAGTTGATTCCCATTCATGATGTGTTACATGTGCCAGGCTTGGGTATGAATATAATTTTCGTATCTATCCTTCAGGATAAAGGATCAAATGTACTCTTTAGAGGGGTGTATGTGTTAATCAAGCATAAGGATTGGAAATCACCCATAGCTATTGGACTTAGGAGTGGTCTGCTTTACAGGTAGTAGTTTTATACTCATAAGGCACTCATGAGTAGCATTAATCCTAAAGATTGAGGAGAGCTATGGAATAGGAGGATGGGCCATATACATAATGGAGCACTTAAATTGCTTCGTGAAACAATGATAGGTGTTCCAGAGGTGAGCACAAAGCATGATGATATATGTAAGGGATGTGTATTGGGGAAGATTGTGAAAGCAACTTTTCCAAGGAGTGACACCAGATCCAAGGGTGTTCTTGATCAAGTACATTCAGACATATGTGGACCAATGTCGA